>ML786186.1:53719-154351 GCA_009831015.1 Picea engelmannii | reverse complement strand
TTAGGGTCCCTTTTGTTTCTTATCGAGAGGCCTTTTATTGCCTTCTCGGGGATCCCTGGGTGAAGCATCTCTAGGTTTCATTTCCTATGGATTTTATTTTTTACCAGCTGCTTTTACCCCCTGGGCCTTTAGCCCATTCTTCCCACAAGGCAAAGTGTAACCCTCAAAAGGTCATCCTAATGGCTGGACTAGGGGAATGGGATATATGTGTGGGAGATAAGATGTAAAATGATAGAATGGTGGGAGCGGACGATGGCTCTGTAAATCCCCCCTGGTGGCTAACCCAAACCCATGAGTACCAGCTTGCTAGGTCACCCCATTAATCACCCCAACAATGGTCAAGTGGATTAGTGTAAGATCCAAGAAGTCATCAAAAATGAAAGGAACCTAATGCATATATAAGAAGGTTATAATGATCAAACATGACACATACCATGATACCTTGGACCAATTACCTCATGGAGAAAGAGTCCTCTCTGATGCAAGTCCAAGATGATGGTGATGGAAGATACTACTGATAGGATAACTCTGGTGAAGAAGAAGAAGAATGGGTCCTCCAGGGCCATGCTCGGGTCAATCCTGCTCTCGGTAATTCATGTCTAGGACTTGTGGGCCTTGAGACATGATCTCCTAGTTATCCCTAGATATCGGGGATAACATATGGCTCCAACTCGGGGACATGTGCTCACCATAGAGTGCATGAGAACCTCAACATCTCTAGCAAAAACCTGTAGACCTGCTCACACTTGACAAGAAAGCATCAGTGACAAAAGGTGGGGTGGTATTTCTACCCCACAAAATAATACATGTATACATATGGTAGTCATAAATGCAGATAGAAAATGAAACTCTTACCTATACTTACCTATTGGCTGCATGTTGGTGTAGTCAAATAACCAGTGAAGCCAATCTAGTAAAGTTCCTTGATACCTACTTTTGTGCTTCATCATAAACTAGAACAGTGATAAGTCAAGCACAAAAATGTCATGAGTTACAATGTATATCATATCATCGAAAAAGTCAAAATCTAACTCATGGAGGCAGGTGGGAGGGATAAAATCCTGCCAAGTCCATCTCTGAGGAAAGTACTCAATCCACTTCAAGAAAGGGTCATGAAAAATGCAAGGTTTAGACAACTGACCAAAAGGGATTGTAAACTGACTACCTAAGACATCCTCATGCTCTGATGTCAAAGAAGGGATCGACAAAGATCTAGCAGACGACTGGAAAACTAAAAAGGGAAAGTCAAAAAACTGACTGAAACACACAGTACCCAACCAACCTTTGGAGATCAAGGTTTTCTTAAAAGGAATCTCAACGTTAAAAATATACTTCCCAAGCACGCCTTTAATGGACATGCATGGTAAAGTAACAACAGGTGGTTGGAGTGGAAAGCTGTGAGAGACTTTCCTTAGGCAAACAATGTTCTCACTTGTATCAAAATCTGAGCAAATAGGTGATTGACAATCATCTTCACAAAATAAGTCCAAATTCTCAGAAGAACAGTCATCAAAGTCCTCAAGGTATGACCAAAAATCATCAGGAAAATAAGGTATTGGGTCATCCTTGGTCTTTTGGAAGGCATGGGTAAAAACCTCATCTCCTTGTTGCCACTGGTCAAAAGTAATTTGTTGTGGTAATTGCAAGGGAAACGTTCGAAGATGACTTTTTATGTCATAGATGGGATCTATATCATAACTAAAAGCATCCCACCTACATCTCCCAACATGTATGAACTCGTCGAAATCAGCTATGTCAGTATCAGTATCATAACATGGAGGATTCAAAACATCCAATACTTCTCCACCCTTTGTGTCATAAGGTAAAGAACCATTTAAAACTTGGAAGGGGGAACAATGTACCTCACTTAATCCTTCCTGTCCAAGAGATTCGAGTATTTGGATAGCATCATCAGGTGGAAGATTTTCCTCTACATCTTCAATCTTGAGACATAGGGGATCTAGCTTGTCTGAAGGTTCCACTCCTTCTTCATTCTCTGAGTCATATAACAAGGTATCATCAAAATAATCAAAATGACTTACCTCATTCTCTTCATCTTGTGCAGGAGTGACAGGATCTTGGAGAACTTCATCAGACTAAGGAGAACTTACTGGTGCTTCATCCTCATAATTCACGTTTTTGGTTACATCTTCATTGCATTCTATTAGATTATGGGAGAGGTATTTCTCCTCTTCAAGGGGTTGATAATGGTATTCATAAACCTCATCTCTTATATCAGAGGATTCTTGGTATTGATCATGATAAGCTCTTCCGAGATCTTCTACAATCTTAGTGGTGAATCCTTTGTGGTGTAAGGTTACCATGAGGTTTTGAAGGACATCTTCATACGTTTGGCAATCTGACTTAGTAAGTTCGATAAACTTACTGATGAGGTGTATGAAGGATGATATACCCCTTTCCTTGCAACAACTCTTAAAACATTTTTGTAAGTAGGATGGCAGGGTGAGAAAAAACAATTTTATAAGAGCATCCTCTCCTCCCAACTTTATCTCACTCAAATGCTCCAAAAAATTTACTATGTGAGGAGCTGGGAGCCCCAAAAATGTTGGAGAGTTGTCTAGCCATTTATTATCAAAGAAATTTGGGTATCCTTGAAAACTTCTAAAATCAATACTTGGAGACATTTGCTCCCAGTGTGCCATGATCCCATAACTTGAGAATATCATAGAAGGTAATGTGGCACCTTAAGAAAAATCAGTGGAGTCGCCAGATAGTTTTCCTGAAAATACCAAAGAATAGCGGGAATAATGTCTAGTGGAGTCGTCGGGTAAGCTTGTGAGAGAAGGTCTCTAAGGCAAGGCTTACCAAAGGATTTGTCTTTGAAGAAGATTGACTCAGTGTTCCCCGACAACGACACCAAAATGTTATCGCTCAGTTTGTAGTTTAGTTCAAGTAGCTGAAGGGTAAAGGTCAAACTGGCGTAACATGAGCTTCCCCACCCACTGTCACCTCGATGGGGGGCTCTTTCTATTTAGGGTGGCTAAACCCAAGGGAGACGTCCCTGGCAATCTAGGGTTTTGAAAGGAAAA
Organism: Picea engelmannii; assembly: GCA_009831015.1. Lineage (NCBI taxonomy): Eukaryota > Viridiplantae > Streptophyta > Pinopsida > Pinales > Pinaceae > Picea > Picea engelmannii. Next base: position 151,301 of record ML786186.1, on the reverse strand, counting down.
GGTTTAAATAATCAAAGCAAGTTTTTTCCTTTCATAGATTACCGCCAAGAAGATAGTCAAAAAGAAGATACACCACACAGAAGGCACCTGTTTGCGAGACAAAGGCAACAATAACACTAATGCATGCAATAGTGGTTAATACTTCATTTGTCAATGACTATCAATATTATATATGAGCACATACAACAATAATTATTGATCAAGTCAATGATTGCAATAACGACTATGGCTTATAATATTACTTCTCAATAAATACTGGAAATGATATAGCATTCAATGGAGATAATCGATCCTTGAATCAACTTAATGCACTAAATATCATCAATTGCTCATATAGAAAGGTTGTTGCGTCACTATACTAGAGGTGACGTCAGCCTTGTTCTAGGGTTGGTATTATAGACAAAAAGATCAACGTTTTTCAAATAGGCCAATGAAATTTGTCAACACATCAATATCTATCATCAGATGACTAAGCCTCAATGTTTTCTATCAACCAAAGGATCAAATAAGGCATGACGTCATCATTAATCTAGGGTTAGTAGATGTTAGGGTTAGTTAGGGTTTCAAATTTAAGAGTTTTGAAAAGTTGTTTTGGCACAACAAGCTCAATGTTGGAGAGATAGACTAGTGCCTTAGGGTATTATGGAGTCAGAAACAAGGGAAAGATATCGGGAGGATCAAAATCTAAGGACTGGAGAGTTAGGTTCTATGGTGTTGCAATGGCGGGGCCCTAGAATCAAAACCTTAATGGGAGAAGGCTCATTCCGGTGTTGCTTAAGCAAGGCCTCATGCTCCTCCCTCTTTCCTCAAATATACTTGGCAACATAGATAGCGTTAAAACACAAATCTAAAGGTGAAGAGTGTTGCAAGAGCAAGGCCCTTCAAACCATAAAAGTCAAAACCCTAGGTGTAGAATCAACTAGACCTAGGACATCTCCTTCTTTCAACTTATGTTTAAAGGCTAACTCAGAAAAAGGTTGACTATTGTAGCAACGACTAGGCTATATCTTCCTTAATCAATGGCTAAAACAAGTTTCTCAATCATGGGGACATATAGCAAGGACATACTTGTGTTCTTGCTACCTAGGGTTTCAATGATTAAGCAATATAATAGCAATGTAACAATAAATGCAAGAGATTTAACCTACAACCATTCATTTAAGAAGTTTTGCATGAGAAATTTACTTACAAATCATGAAGAGACCTTATCAAACCCTAGTTGTAAACCTTCCAATGAGAGAAAACACCATAGCATGCCAAGAACAATCCTCCACAAGAGTTGTGCCTCACTATCAAGAGCAATAATACCAAGACAAAAGACAAAAATGTATCTCTCACAAGAGAGTGAGTTGTTATATGTTAAAATGAGAGGCAACATCCTCTATTTATATCATCCAAATGACCTTTAATTTTAAAATTAGGTCATTAAAACAACCGACAAGGATGACTTTCAATTTTACACTATTTTTATATTAAATGCTAAGAAATGTTATAATATGAGCTAAAAAGGAGACATCAGGCCCCTCTGAGGGAGACGTTGGCCCTTTTTGGGCAAGCTCAACATCCAGGAAGCAGAACGTTGGCCCTTCTAGGGCTCCTCCAAGATGCCACACATGCCAAATGACCCTAGCACACTTCCACATGCTCTAGAAAATGTCCAACTGCCTCAGGTGATGTCCTGTCCATCAAAAAGCAATCGTCCCATCTGTAGTGGGTGATCCCCCATAGGCCAGGCTCTTCCAAAGTGTCCTTGGTGGGACGTCCTTATTCCTTCTCATGCATTGGCTTATCACAACGTTGTCCTGTCTCTGCCATCCCAACAACCATCTAATGGGCTCTTCAGCCCCATGGAGGTCCGAGCTAATCATATCCCCATGTGTACCGGTCCTCTGGCACCTGTCCATCGGGTAAGGTCCTGCACATCAAAAACTATGCCCTCCATGGGCTCATCGGTCCTTGGGATCATAGAAATGTTAATCATATTTCATCATTAAATTTATGAAATACATGCATGAAATCCCTAGCATATCATCTAAGAGCTCAAAGACATTACACATATCTACTATACAAAGCTAAAGAAACCAACAGAATAACCTATTGGGCTAATACCCACTAGAAAAGGAAAGTTTCCTCAGAGGATCATTCAAGCCATGTTTTATGAGGTGATATGGTCTAGGGATGTCCAGTCATAGTGAGACCAAGGGCAGGTGTTGTCTGTGGGTGCCTTTGTAGGAGGCGAGTTGTACTCGTCATGGATGCATTTTTTCCAAGCCCCTTTATTGCATTTATTTTTCATTTATTTCTTTTCTTTCTTTTTTACTTCAAGTTCTGACCATAGGACACTGCCTTGGCATGGTGACCAGAGCTGACAATGTTAACCACTAGTATTTTCGCAGAAATGATAAGGCTGGCTCATGATGAGACCCCCTTTCCCTTGGCCATGCAACCAAAGGTCACTGCCCTGGCGTGGTGACCAGATGATGGCAACTTCATACTGCTAGATACCTATGAACATAATGGGTCGGCTTGTGATGAGACCTCCCATCCTCTTGGTTAGGTCTTGTTTTATTATTTTTCTTAGGGTGCCTTTTTTTCCTTATCGAGAGGCCTTTTATTGCCTTCTCAGGGATCCTTGGGTGAATCATCTCTAGGTTTCATTTCCTATGGCTTTTATTTTTTACCAGCTACTTTTACCCCCTGGGCCTTTAGCCCCTTCTTCCCACAAGACAAAGTGTAACCCTCAAAAGGTCATCCTAATGGCTGAACTAGGGGAATGGGATAAATGTGTGGGAGATAAGATGTAAAATGATAGAATGGTGGGAGTGGACGATGGCTCTGAAAATCCCCCCTAGTGGCTAACCCAAACCCATGAGTACCAGCTTGCTAGGTCACCCCATTAATCACCCCAACAATGGTCAAGTGGATTAGTGTAAGATCCAAGCAGTCATCAGAAATGAAAGGAACCTAATGCATATATAAGAAGGTTATAATGATCAAACATGAAACATACCATGATACCTTGGACCAATTACCTCATGGAGAAAGAGTCCTCTCTGATGAAAGTCCAAGCCGATGGTGATGGAAGTTGCTGCTGATAGGACAAGTCTGGTGAAGAAGAAGAAGAATGGGCCCTCCAGGGCCATGCTCAGGTCAATCCTGCTCTTGGTACTTCATGTCTAGGACCCATGGGCCTCAAGACATGATATCCTAGTTATCCATAGATATCGGGGATAACAGGCTCCACAACCAACACAAATGTGTATGAATGAGACTATTTTGTTTATGCATGTTTATTTCTTTGAATGTGTGGATTCTAGTTTAATGAACCATTTATAGACTATTTTATGCATGTCCACAGTTTCCATTATTTTCATATCAAGTGAAATGTCAAAATAATAAGATAGTGAATCAATTAGTTGTGTCTTACTCATTATATTGTTAAATTCACATATTCCTCGCTTTTATGAATTATTTTTGTGCAACTAATATAATGTTTAACTGCACTTATTTTTATAGATCACTCCTGATCAGGATAGGATATGATAGAATAGGAATTCATCTTAGGACAATAATTAATCATTTTAGTCTAGTTTATTTTTCTATAATTTTAATTCAACTAAGAACAATTTGTTCTCAAAATCATATTTAGATAATTAGTTTAGATCGGCAACCAGAACAATATTCTGGTCGAAAACGCTACCCCAAATGAGAGTGGGTATTGTTATCACACAAGTTCTAGGTTGGGAATATCCTGACCCATCCACCATGTGGCGACAACTTTAGGAAACTACACACAATGTCACCTCGATGTAGGTCCTGCACTTCAAGGGTGACTAGGTCACTCTAGGGAGGCAATCTCGGTGACCCTAGGGGGAAAAGGGATGGGAAAAATGGAAAGGAAATAAAAATATCCCTAAGGTCAAATATCTATATGGAAAATTGAAATAAAATACGAGTCTCAAGTGGTTTAAAGGCTGCCAAATAGTTGGGTGAATTTTTGAGATGTTGGTACCTACCCGAGACACAAGAAAAATCACTTTTCAATGATGTATGTTAGTTGTATCATAAAGTTAAGATTGATATCCCTAATTTGAATAAATAGATAAAAATATATGTCATCAAGGAAGAATTATTATATCTACTTAAAATATTTCTTAAATTCAAGTGAGATATGCCTGAAACAAATAGATAATGACTAGAGAAACTTAACAATTTATAGCATTATACTTTAGCAATTAGATGTGGTTGTCATAAATATTGTATGCAAAAGTATTTTTGTAGCCTTATGGATGTAGAAATCTTGTTATAACATAAGTAAAACAAGCCACAAAAATCCTCAAAGAAGACACCCAAAAATTCCTTAAACCTAGTAGAACAAGTTAGCAAACTTTTAGCAAATTTTGGCAGTGAAAGCACAAGTTAAGAGTGACTTCATCTTAGGGTTTCTGAAGTGAAACTATCAGTCTTATGTATGTAGAAAAACAAGCCCTATATCAGAAATTTATCCAACAAAAGTCACTCATAATTACCTCAAAAGGTGCGCCTAGGTTAGTAGTGGGTGAGGGCAAATTTTTAGGGCTAGTCTAGGGTTAGTTTAGGAGCAAAAGGGGTTAGTAGCCTAGGGTTAGAACATCCCTAATGGCTGTAGGTTAGTTTTACTATAGAATAAATAAATTTTGGTTGAAAGGGGATGCCCTGAGGGAGGAAGAATCCCCAAGGCATCAAGATCACTATCCAAAAGAGAAAACTTTAAAACTTGAAATTTGTATGTTTACAAAGGAAACCTTTACTTGAAAAATAAATGATAGCAATAATGTAGAAACCTTACCAATTCAAAGAAAAAGATAAGACAAACCACCATAAAATCTAGAGAAAATCCTTCCAAGGCTAGTGCATCACTTCCATCAACCAATAATCCAATACTTAACCATAAACAAAAGAAAAAGAGAGAGAACTATCCAAAGAGAACAAAAATTGCAGTCCAAGTATCCTCTCACAATGGAGAGTTATATTGAAAATGAGATCTTATGATGTTTATTTATACAAAATGTTACTCACATAGTTTTTCCACATAATTAAGGGTAAACCAAAATACTAGGGGTCAACAACCCTAATCTTTCCCCTTTTACAAAGTAATATTAAACAATTATTTTTAATTTCACTTTTGCACAAAGAAAAAACCTAAAATGAAGGTGATGTTTCCCTTTAGGGGGCATTTTGGCACTAGGAGAATGTCGTTGGTGATGGAGAAGTGTAGAAAGGATTCCCAAATCCACATGTCAATGATCCAAGTCACTTCCTTAATGTTCAAATCCTTAAACCCCTCAAAAATTCCTTGTGCCAATGCATGCCAACCTCACCACCAAACCCTAACCCCCCTAAGCGATGTCATGCCTCTAAAGGTGTCGTTTTACCTCTCCTAGGGAAAACGTTTTTCATGTGGGGGCTAGGTTATGTCTTCGAAGTCATATTCTAGGCCTTCAAAGTTTTATCTTTTTCATATGGCATGCAGGCCCTTGGAATCCACCTGTGGGATTCAAGCCCCATGGAATCCCAAACTAGGCTTGTTCTTCTAAACTTTTCCACCAACTAGGTCCTGTAAAGACAAATAAGCATGCCCTCCAAGGAGCTCAATTCATAACATCATGATAAGTGAATCTAATCAATAAACAAGCCACCTAAGAACATGCATCAAATATTACTATGTCAAACAATTAAGTTCTCAAAGACATTATGCAACTTTTCAATATTGAATATGGGAGGGTTGACGAGGTGTCCTATTGGGTAGATCTTGCCCTAGGTCAAGGAGAGTTTCCAAGAGATCCCTCTATAAGCTGTGTAAAGCGGATGAAGTGGTTAAGGGTCAAGATTCAATGGGAATGGGGTTCATGACATACAAGGGGTTGTAGTCTCTCATTCATGGGTGCCTTTGTAGAGGGTGTGTGGTACCTTCGTCTGCAATGCACTTTTTCCAAGCCCATTATTTTTCCATTCTTTCATAAATTTAAGGAAAGGTTGAAGGCCACTTCCTTGGTGTTGTGTCCATAAAATGGTAGTGTCACACACAAACACCTAGTGGAACTGATAAGTGTGGCTCGTGATGAGACCCACTTTCTCTCATCCATGCAACTGAGAGCCATTACCCTAACTTGGTGACTAGATGATGGTAATGTCATACCACTAAATATTCATGGACATGATAGGTTGGCTCATGATGATACCTCCTATCCTTCAACTAACCTTTTAAGCATTATTAATCATATTTTTTGTGGGTCCCCCTTTTCTAAAAAATAAGTGTTTCATTGCTTTCTTGCGTGATCCCTGGGAGAATCATAGAAGGTTCATACATAGTTTTTTATATTTTACCCAACATCAATCCTCTGGTCCTTTAGCCCCTTCTTCCCATAGAATGAGGGACAACCCCTTCTTGGGTAAATACACCCTAAAATCCCAAGATATAAGGAAATGGGGGGAAATAGTGATGGAAAGTTGGTAAGTATGGTCGGGAACGATACGATGGATATTTAAGGGAGTTCCTAGTAGAAACTTCATCCCCAAGGAAGACCACTTACTAGGGCACAATGTCAATCACCAAGGTGAAGCAAGGAAAAAGGCATAATGTCCTAGAGAAATCTAGAGCAATCTAAGATACAACATACTTAAATGCCTTAAATATTGAAATGATGTTCACCATAATATTGTCTTGTACCTCATGGAGAAAGGCCCACTGCCTTCTGGAAGCCAAATGATGTGGTGGATGCTATCTGAAAATCTGTGACCTCTATGGTGGTGAGAAGGGTCTCCATATTTGCAAAAGGATATTGTTGGTCATGTATTCTCTCGGCACTCCATATATGCAACTTAAGGGCCTCGAGACATAATCTCCTTATTTATCCACAAAATGGGGATACCATATTTCTCCAACTTGGGGACATGTGCTTGTCATAGAGTGCATGAGAACCGCAACATCTCTAGGTAGATATGTTCCTGCCAAAAATCATATAAAGGAATCAGAGAATCTAGGGTGGTTCTATCACTCTTATATATATATATATATATATATATAATCCAAAAGAAGACTTAATCTAGAAAAGAAAATTTTTGACACTTTTTCAAAAATTTCTAAACCAAGCATGAAATCAATATGAAAGTAGAACAAAATGAAAATGAAATGCATCTAAAATAATATGAGAAATCAAGATGAAAATTCTTGCAAATGCAGGTAATAAAAATGACTTACCTACTTACAAGAGGCCTTGGGTCCTTGAATATCACATGATGGATGATGTCAGGTGAATTCATACAACTAATGCAACCAATTGATCATCTCATCAAAGTATCTCCCCCTATGCTTAATCATATAATACAAAAAATATAAGTCAAGCACATAATAATCATGGGTATAAACACACATATAGTCGATCATGAAATAAAACTCTTGGAGATGGGTGGGAGGGAGGAAATCCTGCTAAAAAGAATATCCTCCATTGTGATCATGTAAAACCTTCGTAAAAGTGCAACCACAACCCTGGTCAATCCATCTCTGAAGAGGACTATCGTATATAGATGAATGTCCATCTTCATTTAAGTGCAAATATCCACTGCTTGTTGAAGACAGAGGGGAGATGAGAGAGAGGAATAAGAATGCATGGCTTCTTGGAGAAGAATATAAGAGGTAAGGGATAACCTCATGTCTAGATAAAAAAATTCTCCCTCCAACTTGGGAAATGTTGCTTCTTTATCTGCAAATTCCCACCGAAAGTGTCAATATGATAGTATTTATGCTTGGTAGTGTGGACCTTGGAGTGCCCCAGGCTGGCCATGACCTAGTGTATATAAAAATCTAAGCACAATGGCTGAAAATCCTCTAAAAATAAATATATATCAAGGGATGACTGAAGATCACCCTGAGTATGTTGTGACAAGCCATCCTCTAAGGGGAAGAACAAATTTGTAATTATATCATCACTCGGATGCGAAACATCTGAATCATACATGCGTGAAGACCAATTTTTTGATGATGATAAATCAAACCCATTTTCTTGAGGGATGCTCTCAATATCATAAATGGGGTCTCTATAAAAAATGAGACAACCAAAATCCCACCTGCGTCTACTAGTCTGTATGAAAATTTCTATATGCTCATCATCCATGTCAAAGGGTTCTTTCATAAGGCTATCAGTATGACTAAAAATGACCATTTCTTCATATTTGTGTGGAGGAGGAGTAGATGCATGGATGTATTCAACTAGATATTCAAATTATTCTTGGTAGCTTTCTTTAATGTCAAGGGCAAGGAATAACTCTCTAATGCGATTCATCATTTCCTCAACAGTTTTATTAGCAACCTTTTCCCTTTCCATATATAATAATTCCATCTTCGAATCATAACAAGTTTTGGATGAGGGTTCATCCCATGGTTCCATGATTCCATTGACCAAAAGGACACCTCAATGGAGTCTCCGGGTGAGATCAATTCTCACTAAAGGAGGGAAAGGTGGGTTTGTGGAAAGTGGAGTCACTAGACGGACTTCAAGGGAAATTTATCAAGGGTGGAAAAGGGAACGTTCTTCAATGGAGTCACCAGGAAAGCTAAGGAATAGAGACTTTGCAAGGGAATCTTTCCAATGTGTCTTTAGGGCACAAAGAGGATTCAAAATACTCCCCAAAAACGGTGCCAAAATGTTATTTCACAAGTTGTAGATTGGGAAAATCCCGACCCAACCACCAAGTGGCGACAACTTTAGGACACTACACCCAATGTCACCTTGATGTAGGTCTTTCACTTCAAGGGTGACTAGGTCACTCTAGGGAGGCAATCCCAATGACCCTAGGGGGAAAAGGGATGTGAAAAAGGGAAAGGAAAGAAAGAGGTCCCTAAATTCAAATATATAGATGTAAAATGGAAATAAAATATGAGTCTCATGTGGTTTAAAGGTTGCCAAAGACTTGGGTGAATTGTCGAGATGTTGGTACCTTCTTGAGACACAAGAAAATCCACTTTGCAATGATGTATGTTATTTGGATCAGCAGGATAAGCTTGATTTCCCTAATTTGCAGAAATATACAATAATATATATCAGCAAGGAAGAAGTATTATATCTTCTTAAAAGATTTCTTAAAGTCAAGTGAGATGTGCTTGAAACAAGTAGATAATGAATAGAGAAACTTCACAATTTATAGCATGAGACTTTAGCAGTTAGATGTGGCTATCATAGATATTATATGCAGAAGTAAATTTTCAACCTTATGGCTGTATAAATATTTTTATGACATCAGTAAAATCATCCACAAAAATCCTCAAAGAAGACACCCAAGAATGCCTTAAAACTAGTAGAACAAGTTAGCAAACTTTTAGCAAATTTTGGTGGTGAAAGCACAAGTTAAGAGTGACTTGATATTACGGTTTCTACAGTGAAGTTATCAGACTTATGGCTGTATAAAACCAATCTCTATATCAGAAATTTTATCCAACAAAAATTACTCATAATTAGCTCAAAAGGTGCACCTATGTTAGTAGTGGGTGAGGGAAGCTTTTTATGGTTAGTTTAGGAGCAAAAGGGGTTAGTAGGCTAGGGTTAGAGAATCCATAATGGCTGTAGGTTAGTTTTACTATAGAAGCAAGAAATTGTAGTTGAAAGGGGATGCCCTAAGGGAGGAAGAATCCCCAAGGCATCAAGATCACTATCCAAAAGAGATAACTTGAAAAATTGAAATTTGTACGTTTACCAAGGAAGAAATTTATTTCTCCAATGCAAATAGTAAATGGCAAGTTCCTTTAAAAGAAAGGGTTAATGGATTTAATCAAATAAATATCTATAGGTACTACCTCCTTGGGGGTGTAAATCCTCTTACTCCCCAAGGAAAATATCTTTAGCTAGGGTTTAGTTTAAAAGGGTGTATGCCCTTATACTTATCTTAGCAAAACCTTGTTAAACCAATAGAATGTAAGAATAAAATGATGGATACTAAGGTCGGGGTGTATTCCCTTAAAATTCCCACCTATCTCTATAAAATAACCTTGAATTGAAAAATAAATGATAGCAACAATTTAGAAACCTTACCAATTCAAGGAAAAAGCTAAGACAAACCCCCATAAAAGCTAGAGAAAATACTTCCAAGGCTAGTGCATCACTTCCATCAACCAATAATCCAATACATAGACATAAAAAAATCACAAGAGAGAGAAATATCCAAAGAGAGCGAAAATTTCAGTCCAAGTATCCTCTCACAATGGAGAGTTGTATCTAAAATGAGATCTTATGATCTCTATTTATACAAAATGTCACTGATATAGTTTTTCCACATAATTAAGGGTAAACCACAAGAATAAGGTTAAAAAACCCTAATATTTCCCATTTTACAAATTAATATTAAACAATTCTTTTTAATTTCACTTTTTCGCAAAGAAAAACCCTAAAATGAAGGTGTCATCTCCCTTTAGGGGATATTTTGGCACTAGGAAAAGGTAGTTGGTGATGGAGTGTAGAAATACTTCCCAAATCCACATTTCAATCATCCAAGTCACTTCCTTCATGTTCAAATTCTCAAACCCCTCAAAATTTCCTTGTGCCAATTCATGTTAACCTCACCAGCAAACCCTAACCCCCCTAGGTGACATCATGCCTCTAAAGGTGACATTTTTCCTCTCCTAGGTAGAATGATTGTCATGTGGGGGATAGGTTATGTCATCCAAGTCATATTATAGGACTTCAAATTTTTATATCTCTCATCTTGCATGCATGCCCTTGGCATCCACCTATGGGCTTTAATCCCCATGAAAGCCCAAGATAGGATTTTTCTTCCAAAAGTTTCCACCGAGTAGGTCCTGCAAAGACAAATAAGCTCTCCCTCCAAGGATCTCAAGTCATAAAATCATGATAATTGAATCTAACCAATAAATGAGCCACCTAAGCATGTGCATTAAATATTACTATGTCAAACAATTAAGTGTTCAAAGATATTATGTGACTTGTCAAGCTTGAATATAGGAGGGTTGACGAGGTGTCATATTGGGTAGATATTTCCCTAGGTCAAGGAGAGTTTCCAAGAGATCCCTCTCTAAGCCATGTAAAGTGGATGAAGTGATTAAGGGTAAAGACTCAATGGGTATGGGGTTCATGACATACAAGGGGTTGTAGTGTCTCATTCATGGATACCTTCATAGAGGGTGTGTGGTACCTTCGTTCGCAATGCTATTTTTCCAATCCCATTATTTTTCCATTCTTTCATAAATTTAAGGAAAGGTTGAAGGCCACTACCCTGGCGTGGTGTCTAGAAAATGGCAGTGTCAACCACAAACACCTAATGGAAATGATAACGTTGGCTCATGTTGAGACCCCCTTTCTCTCAGCCATGCAATTGAGAGCCATTACTCTAGCTTGGTGACCAAATGATGGTAATTTAATACCACTATATATTCATGGACATGATAGGTCATCTTGTGATGAGACCTCCTATCCTCCAACTAACCTTTTAAGAATTCTTAATCATATTTTTGTGGGTCCCCTTTTTCTCAAAAATAAGTGTTTCATTGCTTTCTTGGGTGATCCATGGGTGAAAAATCTATAAGTTTCATACATAGAATTTTATATTTTTCCCTATATCAATCCCTCTGGTCCTTCATCCCCTTCTTCCCATAGAATGAGGGATAACCCCTTCTTGGGTCAATACACCCTAAAATACCAAGAAACAAGGAAATGGGGGGAAATAGGGATAGAAAGTGGTAAGTATGGTCTGGAACAATACGATGGCTCTTCAAGGGAGTTCCTAGTAGAAAACTCATCTGCAAGGAACACCACTTACTAGGACACAATGTCAACCACCAAGGTGAAGTAGGGAAAAATGAATAATGTCCAAGCATATATCATGAAATCTAGAGCAATCTAAGATACAACATACTTAAATGCCTTAAATATTGAAATGATTCTCACCATAATACTGACTTGTACCTCATGGAGAAAGGCCTACTTCCTTCCAGAAGCCATATGATGTGATGGATGCCATCTGAAAAAATATGAACTCTATGGTGGTGAGAAGGGTCTCCATCTATGCAAAAGGATATTGTTGGTCATGTAGTCTCTCGACACTCCATATATGCAACCTAAGGGCCTTGAGATATAATATCCTTAGTTATCCAAAAAATGGGGATAAAAGGTGTAATTGGGACCTGCCATCAAGCATTCTCCCTTAAATAATTGAATGGGTCATTATGGCCCATCAACAGAAATGGCGCTAGAAGGAGGGCCATCAAACTGAATGGCTGCAAAGAAAGCTCAAATCCCTACCTGTTCTACCATAATGGTTAAAAATACTCAACATAATTGTTTTCATCAGCCTCACCTTAATAACGTTTCACACCCGCCATAATATTTCGTGAACACTCCTGCTAAAAATACTTCTCACTGTATTCATTATTAGTATGAATCTGTATTTTCTTTTCCACGACCCTGTATCTTGACCATCCCAGAGATTGACACCATAGTCAGAAAATATTGTGAATGAACTAATCGTGGTCTTACCAAACAGTGGAGTAGGAAGATTGGTCAACTTCCCATCGACTATTTTTTACCCCAAGGTCAATAATATTTACCCAGTGAGGACTCGTTCTTCTCCCAATATTTCACTTACCAGGAAAACCCTAATGTTGGAACCCCGGAGTATCATATACCTTCATCTCTTAATGAATTTGTATAATCCTATGATTTCGAACCCAAATGTTTACTAGTCGCTAGTGGTGGTGGTATTCCTCCTTCACCACCAAACTCTCCCCATCTAACACCAAGAGGTGAATCAAAAGAGAATTATGAAGAAGAATAAAATTCTCAATTTGAGTCTAAAGGAGGACACTTACAGTTGGTATTATATAATCCTCAAGTCATCACTGGCACCAACCCAACCCCAAATCAAAATTATGAGCCTTGGCTACTCCTAGACACTATATTTGTACCTAGAGTACTCCATGACCTTCCTAAGCACCCCGAAGAGGTTCTCCCCAAGTTTGATCCAAAGAAGAAAGATTCGGTCGAAGACCATGTCAAGAAGTTCCTATCGGCCATAAGGCTACAAAATCTTCGATACAAGGCTGTTGCATGTAGGTTATTACCTCATACTTTTGAGAACAAAGCCACCACCTAGTTCTACTCCTTGGATGAAGCCTCTATTAATAGTTGGAGAATATTCGAGACTATTTTCCTTAAGAAATTTGGGGAAGATAAAACACCAGCCACCTTGGTCTTAGATATTTCAAGAATAAAAAAAGGATACCAATGAAAAGGTTAAAGATTTCAATCAAAGTTTATTTTCCTTAAACAGATTCCTCAGGATTTTTAACTTGCTGAAGATGTCACAATCAAATTTTACACTTCATCTTTTCCCATGTCCATAGCCTTGTTTGTAAAAAACGTAGAGAAAGCTACCTTAGAAGCAACTTTTCAAGAGACCCTAAAAATGGAAAAAAATATGCTTATTCTAAAGAGAAACCCAGGGGACAAATCCTCCAAAGATAAATCCAAAACTAAAGGTGAAGCCCCTATTATCAAGTCTTTAGAAGAAAATAATGATATTGATTATATGGATATGTAATCCCTCCACAAAATTGTCTAACAATATGATTGATTTAAAGAAACACAATGGGGAAGGCTCTTCTAATACCAAGAAATTTTTTAAATTTCCACCTAAGAAAGATAAGATCACTCCCCAATCAACAAAAAATCTATGTCATCTTTGGAAGGGATTAATATGGAAGATATTTTCCAAGCCCTACAACATTGGGCCACTAAAAATCTAATTGAATCTAAAGAGGGAGAAGATGAAAAATAACAATCGAAACAAACCCAAGAATCAGATGAAGTACCTGAGAAACAAGTGAATTCATTCAGGGACATTGCATATGGAGTGGAAGAATAAGGATAAATAGAAGAAATACATATGTCCCAGAATGTTGTAACCACTAGAAGTGCAAGCAAGAAGTCCTCAGAAACCCCTACTTCTTTTGAACCTCCTAAAAATGATTCTCACACACATAAAACACCATATACTCCTTCCAAAATTATTGTTCCTTCTAATTCTGCCACAAAGTTAGAATATGATTTCTTGGAAGACTTAAAAATAACTAAGGACAATATTTCTCTATTCGAGCTTATGAAGCTTCCTCAAATTTAAGAGAATTTCATCAAAATGCTTCATGGTAAGGCTGCCAAAAATTCTAAAGAAACAAATGTGGGAGAAAATAAAGGTACAAGTAAATCTTCCCCATATGACGATACCCATACACTTAAAATTTGGCTAGTTGTGAACACTTCCTTATCAGGGAAAAGGTCTAGATCCACCACTCCACCTTTTCTGGTTACTTTCGATATTTTTAATAGGAATGTAGATAATTGTATGATGGATTATGGTGCCTCTTAAAATGTGATGTTTTTTAAAGTGTGTGAAAAAATTAACATCAAGCCTAGACAATCTGACATTCAAATTATAATATTGACATAACCAAAGTTAAATTGATAGGGGAATTGAAAAATGTTTAATCATAATGTCTTCAAACCCTAAGATACATCAAACTATTGGCATCATAGTTGTGGATATACCTTATACTTATGGAATGTTATTGAGCATAGATTGGTATGCTACACTTAAATGGTATTTTTCCATAGACTGGTCACAACTTTGGCTACCCTATAATGGAAAACCCAACCAAACCAAGATTGATAGGGAATGGTACATGAAACATGTGGTGACAAGATTGAATGAATCAAACGAACCTGTAATGTTTAATAATTGTTTTCTAGGTAATTATTCATGTGATTCATTCTTCGGAAATTATTGTGTTGAGACCTCATCCTATGCAGAATCAAACACACCATCTGAAATCCTTCATTGCACTCAAATTGTCGAGCCCCACTGTGATATAACTTATGTAAATAGTAAGGAAAATGTACAGTCTAACTTAGTATGTAGAGATAATATAGAAGTTGTTTTCTCAATGTACTAACCACACTAATATTGAAACAAAACAAAATCACAAGTCCATACATAATCTAAAGAGAGACCCTAATATGTGGACATTTTTCTTTGACTGGTCAAAATCTCTTGAAGGTGCATGTGTTGTCTTCATTCTAAAATATCCAAATGGAAAGAAACTCATTATAGAATGCAGGCTAGATTTCAAATGCACAAATAATATTGTTGAATATGAAGCTTTGCTACAAGGATTAAGGAAAGGAATTGATTTAGAATCCAAGAAGATAAAGGTATTTGGCGACTCTAAGATAGTCATAAGGAAGGTAAGAGATAGCATACATTATATCTCTAGTCATATTAAACACTACCAACATGAGGTATGGGAATTGATCAAGTCGTTTGATGCATTTAATATCAGTCTTATTCCTCGTTCTTTAAATTTTGATGTTGATTTATTAGCTAATGTAGCTTTCTTGATTATTCCTTCTAAGAAATTATCACTTGATACCTTTTTGTGGAACTTCTTTATAGACCTTCGATACTGGATAATGTAACCAACTCGAGTATCTTTGATGAAAACAAGCAGATTAAGAGTTTCTTACACCTGGAAGACACCTTCAAAGACTCCATAATTGAGGAAGATCAACACAATAGATAAATCAACGCATACGTTCTAAGATCAATCAATCAATCAATGGAGAAAAAAAAACTGAGCCAGATAAACAACATCATCAAAATGTGATATGACTAGAAAAAATTTATGACCTTCGAGACAAGTTTAAGAAGGTGACAAATTACAATTTGAAGTGATAAATTTGGGATCTTATAAAATGCCCCAGACCATCAACCTAGGAAAGAAATGTTCTCCCAGATAAATAAAACAATTCATTAAGTTGTTTAAAGAATACAAAGACATATTCACCGGGACATATGATTATCTCAAGACATACGACACAAATATTATTCAACATGTTATTCCTATGAAGCCACAAACCAATATTTTTAAGCAGAATATGAGGAAGATGCACCCAGGCTTGGAACCACAAGTAAAATTTGAGCTTAATCAGTTGTTAGTTGCCAAAATAATCTTTCCAGATAGGCATAGCCAATGGATCTCGAATCTTGTACCTGTAAGGAATAAAAATGGAGATATACGACTCTGTGTCTATTTCATAAATGTCAATAAAGATTCAAAGAAAGAAAATTATCTAGTTCCTCTGATGGAGAAAATATTGCAATGTGTATCTAGTTCCAAAATTCTCTCACTACTGGATGGTTTTTCTGGTTACAACCAATTTCATGTTGCCCATGATGATCAAATGAAAACTACTTTTATTGAGATATTGTAACTGCAAAGAGTATTATATTTATTATTGAGTCATTATTCATTAGATAAATCCCCTTTTGTGGATTGATCATGTCGGGAATTGTAAATGACCAAATCCCCTTTTGCAGATTGGTCAAACCCTAATTGTATTATGAAAATTAAGAAGTTTCCCCCCAAGCCTAATTAAAGTGGTTTTAACCACTAAGAAGATAAGTCGTCCCTGCCCACTGAAGAGACACCTTTCCAGCACCTACCAACTAGTATAAATAATGGTATCTAGCACCTCATTATCAAACTCACTCATTCACTCATCAAGTGCGCAAGTTTGGAGAGTTGTAGTTGGGAGAAAAAGGAAGAGAGAGGCACATTTCTCAGTGTTGGATATTCTCTAGTGTTTTTGTTTTTATTTTCATGGCATTGTATTGGCTATCTATATTAAGGAAGTTTTGTTGGGTTTTATCCCCCATGAGGGTTTCCCAGGATAAATGTTATGTATCTTGTGATTGTGTTTCTCTCAGTGATCCTACCTATGCTATTGTTATCTAGTAAATTGAAAATAAACCTAATAATAGATCAAAACTTAACACTTTTAGGAATAAATGGGGAACATATGCATACAAAAAAAATCCATTCGACTTAATCAACATCGGGGAAACCTTTCAAAGAGAAATGGACTTTGATTTTAGAGGCCTCATCAGAGACTGTGTAGTAGTTTATCTGGATGATGTCATTGTATTCTCCAAAGATAAAAGAGATCATATAGCCCATTTGAGAAGAGTATTCAATAGATGTAGGAAGTATGGCATATCTCTCAATCCAAAAAAATTGTTTTCATAGTTGATGAAGGCATACTTTTAGGGTTCATTGTTTCCAAACATGTTATGAGAATTAAACCTGAAAGGATTAAAGCAATTGCTAAAATTCCTCCTCCTCATAAAAAAAAATCGATGCATTCTTTTCTTGGGAAGATTAATTTTGTTAGGATATTTGTCCCAAGCTTCGTTGAAACAGTGAAACCCCTCCAAGATATAATAAAAACAAATTCAAATTTTAAATGGGGTTCTAAGAAAAGGAGTATTTTGAAATAATAAAAATAGAAATGGTACAATCTCCTGCATTGTTAATCCCATATTTTAGTTGAGGATTTATACTCTATACAATTTCCTTAGGCATCACATTTGTAGTTGTTGTAACAAAGAAAAACAAAGAAGGAGATGAATTTCTCATCGCCTTATGAGTTCAGGATTACAAGGAGATGAATTGGACTACCCTTAAGTAGATAAACAAAAGTTTGTTGTGTTTAAAGTTGTAAAACATTTTAGACCTTACCTGATCAAGTAATAAACCAAGGTAATTGTACATTATCCTGCTATAAGAAATCTATTGATACAAATGATTTGGGGGAGAAAAGGGATAACTGGATAACAACCTTACAGTATTATGACCTCGAAATTAATCCTGCTAAAATCGTCAGAGGTCATGGATTATGAAAACTAGTTGTTGAATCAGTAAGAAATAAAACATAGGAGGGCGTTCTAAGAAATGAAATACAGGAGGACATGCTACATCAAGACCAGATCTTATTTGAAATATAATTGTGTTACATTCATGGGAATTCTAATCAATGGTACCATGAAATGAAATAGTATCTAACCCATGGAACAACTCCACATTATATAAACTCATCAAACTCAAATCAAACTCAAACTCAAATCATCCCAATATAAACTCATCCAAGTAATATTGTGAGGGAAAAATTATGATGGTGTCTTCTTGAGGTTCCTTGAAAAGGAAGACGTTGATAATTTCCTCTCTGAACTTCATGATGGGCCCACTGGAGGAAAGTTTGGAGGTGATACTACATCCCATAAGATACTCATATCTCTCTATCACTATCCTACCTTATTCAAAATTCCATGCTTATGTAAGAATGTGCCAGGAATTTCAAAGAGAAAATGGAAAGGAGAAGAAGCTCATGTTTCCCCTACAACCTGTTATTATTGTATTCCCTTTCCAACAATGGGGTTTGGATGTGATAGGAGAGATCAATACTAAGTCTTCTCAGTTTCACAAATATATCTTGACTTCTATTGTTTACTTCATGATATGGACGGAACAATACCTCTCAAAGCAATCAACGAAAATCAACTAATATCATTCCTTGATTCCTTTATTGTAACTAGGTTTAGCATTCCTAAATCATTGGTGTTTGACAATGATAAATAGTTTTCTTCCCTGAAATTGATTGAATATGCTCTTGATAAGAATATCAAAATTAAATATTCAACAAATTGATACCCTTAAGAGAATGGGATAGTAGAATCCACTAATAAAAATCTGATCAAAATCCTGAAAATAATTTTAACAAAACATCAGAGGAATTGGCATCTGGACCTTCCTAATTCTTTATGGGTTGATAGCGTAAAAATCAAAACTTCTCTGGTGAATTCTCCTTTATTTCTGGTGTATGGACAAGAATCCACCCTGCCAACTCACAAATTCCTTCCTTCCCTACAATTAGATTTTTTGGTACAAGATGAATAATGTCCAGTCATGCAGTAGAAATTAAATATGCTCCTTAAGTTAGAGGAAGAAAGAGAAAAGTCCAAACAAAACCTAATGCAACATCAAGAATTGGTTAAAATATGGTTTGATGGAAATGAAATGGGTAAAAAATATTTCCAAGAAGGTGACCTAGTGCTTAAATGGGATAAAGAAAATGAAAGGAAAGGAAAAAACACAAAATTCCAGAAACTTTGGCTAGTCCCTTACCAGATCTATGAGAAGATAGGACCAGGAACCTTTAAACTCAAACCATTGGAGGAATATTTGGAGGATCTCCTTGTTAATGGACAATTACTCAAAAGATACTTCTCCTAATCACCTCTAGTGATATAGTTTTTTACATAGTATGTTTTCTGGATTTTTCTTTTCTCCTTTTGTAGTTTTTGTTTCAGTCAATCCTTTCCTTATGTTGTCTTTCATGTTTTTATTGAAATTTTCTTTCATCCTTTTTCATTTTAGAATAACTCTCTTTTCATTACCACTGATAAATCAGTCACTTCTATGAAAAAAACCCAAGACTGTTTAATAAATCTAACACATTTCCCTGTGAAAGTGCCTTTTCATGTTTAAGAAATCAAGTTACCTTGTGATTAGTACTTATTTAGATGAATGATTATTATACATGAATAAGTAAATTTTTTACCTATTCTAAAGAGAAACTTCAGACCAATAAGCTTAATTCTTTTAGGTAGTTGGTGAAAGTTATATTTGAATTGTGTGATCACTCTTGTACTATTCCAAATTTAGCCACAAATACAAAGGGAGTCCTAGCCTTAGATGTCTTCTACATAATTATAGTGACACTTCCTAAAAACAACCTGAAAATCAAAATGAATTTGTGACTTACGTGGATGGCCCCACGAAGATAAATCATTGACTAATACTAACATATCAAAGTAACTCTCGTATCACCCCACTTCCTGCTCACCCTATTACAAAATAAATACATAAATTACATATCTGAAAGGGTGAAAGCTAAAGCAAGATCATCTGGAAGTTGAAAGAGCAATTATCAATGTGGGAAGTACAAGTAAACTTGTCAAGGATATAGAAACTCACTGGAAGTGGGGCTATTCTTTATGATACCAAGGAAAATTCATTGGGGCTATGGACGCTTGCTGGCAGCGAAGCAATGAAGAGAAAAGAGAGGTGAGGAACACATTTCAATCCATAAATAGTCAAAAAACAATCTTGTGTGGTGTCTCTTCCCATAAAAATCCTTATGTATACAAGTAACTAATGAAGTATCCTTTATTTCTCACAATAATTATGAAAAATATCATATGTATTGGATCAAATTTATGTTTTATTACCAAGCTAGATGATGTGGGATCCATAATCTATACATTTTTTAAACTATTTAAAATCCATGAAGAAGGTAATGAGGTGTCTGAGTTGATTTTTGGAGTAAAAAATAATCGATCCTTCCTCGTAAGTCTCCATTTTTTGTGACTTCCCCCACAACAACCCATTTAGTATATTTCATTCAGGAGATATTCTAAATGGTTTACCCCTTACTAAAAAAAAATTACAAGGTACTATATTACTACGCACTTGGAAAGGTATTGGCATTAGGAAATTGTTCTTTTTATTCATACAGTCTAAAAGTATTCTCTTTTATTGACTATCTGCATTCTGAGATTGAGTGTTCACCCTCCTTTCTATACTTATATTTTCTTTCTCAATATTAAGAATATTATTCAGATTAATATTAGGACCCATTCTTACTATTTTCAGAATCAGGGTAATTTTTCTCATGATCAACTTCCAACTCCGATGAATATAGTCGGACATCCCATGTTTGTAACTTGCCTTGCTGATTATTAACACGTCAATCGATCATCGGTGAAAATATAAACACATGAATGTAGAAACACCATGCCTACACGATGATAGCCTAATGACTTGGTTGGCGTCAATTGATCCATGCTATTTCAAAAAACATATTCATCCATGCATTAATTTTTTTTTCTCGAGACAACACTTTTCGCAAGGAAAGGAATATTATTTGATACCCTTCCTATCAGATCCATAAAACCTCCCCAATGTTTTGAGCTCTGAATAGAAATATCTAAATAGAGGCCCCTAACCTTTTTCAAACTTTGTCTTTCAACATGGAAATTGAGGTAATAACATGAATATTCTTCGGTTCTCTCATTTCAGAGTGTGAATAAAAGATGCAATTGTTTCACTCCAATGTAACACTCCAAAAGAATTTTCCATAACAATTCACATTCCTAATCTTTTGGCATGGGAATCAAGATTGAAATGGAATATTCTTCGATGCTTTGGCATCAGAGTATGAATACAATGGTAATATTTCATACTTTGAAAGAAATGACTCCGAAGGCTCATTTAACTATCTAGGTCCCCCACCTTTTGGCATGCAAACCAAAGCCTAAAAAGAATATTCTTTGATTCCTTATATTCGTAGTTACAAAATTTCTCGAGTCTGTTATGTTGAAATATTGTAACTGCAAAGAGTATTCTATTTAGTATTGAGTTATTATTCATTAGATCAATCCCCTTTTGTGGATTGATCACATCGGGCATTGTAATTGACCAAATCTCTTTTTTTGGATTGGTCAGACCCTAAATTTATTGTGCAAATTGAGAAGTCGACCCCCAGGATAATTAAAGTGGTTTTAACCGCGAAGAATACAAGTCATCCCTACCCAGTGAAGAGAAACCTTTCCAACACCTACCAATTTGTATAAATAAATAAATACAACACCTCATTACCTCACTCACTCATTTGATCATACAATGCACAAGTTTTGTAGTTGCAGTTGGGAGAAGAAGGAAGAGAGAGGTGCATTTCTCAATGTTAGATTTTCTCTAGTGTTTTGATTTATTATCTTGGCATTGTATTGGCTATATGTGGGTGGGGGGGGGCATTAATAGAAAAATTTTATTATAAACTTTTTCTATTAATGCCCCCCCCCCCACCCTATATTTAGGAATTTTTTTGGGGGTTTTCTCCCCCAGGAGGGTTTCCCACGATAAATGGTGTGTATCTTGTGATTGTGTTTCTCTCAATGATCCTACCTATGATGTTTTTATCCAGTAAATTGAAAAGAAACCTAATAATATATTAAACCTTAACATGGTATCAGAGCTAAGTTGAAGAGAGAATATTTCACTAGATAAGAAAAAACGTCATTGTTGTTGTACAAGAAAATTAGGGATTTCTATTGAAGAGGAATTCCAACCCTAAACTCATCAAGGAAGTGTGCCCTAGCCTAGAAATCTATTTGGAAGCCTCAACACACTTTTTCAGTGGATAGAACTCCCGAAAAGTGAAACCCTAGTTTTCACTGGTACCAGAAAACCAGGAAACCAGAACTAGTACCAAAAGTACCAGTCTAGAATTCCACTGGTCCAGTTTGAAGGGGAAACATCTGGATTTTCTGAAATATAACTACACCAGGCTACTCATCTTAGCCAAACACACCACCTGGTAAGTTCAAAATTAAATTCTTATCATTTTCAATTTTTGGTCATTTTCCTAGCTCCAAGTAAATATGTCTACAAGAACTAAGCTTGTTGACAAGCTAGAAGGTGTGGAAAAATTTTGTGCCTAGAAGTATAGGATTACACTCATTCTTGAAGAGAATTACCTAGAAATATTCATTAAATAATATGTACTAGAACCTTTCGATGTTGCAGCTAAATAAAAACACCGAAAGGACACAGTTAGGGACAAAAGAATCATTGCATATTCTATTAAATATCACTTGATTCCTCAAGTGGATTCAAAGAAGACTCCAAAATAATTTTTTTATGACCTAACCAAGATGTATGAATTACATAACATCAACTGGAAGATGAATCTAAGAACTCAACTCAAAAGTACAAGGATGCAGAAAGGAGAAACAATTCAAGAGTATTTCTCTAGAATATCACAATTCATGGAACAACTAGAATAAATTGGTGATACTCTAGATGAAGACAAACTCATAATGACATCCCTTAATGGTTTTAAAAAACCTTGGGATGCATTCATCCAAACTATTTGTGCCAGAAACGAGAAACTACACTTTGATAGTCTTTGGGAAGAATGTGTTCAAGAAGAAGCAAGAGTAGCTAACATAGAAGAAATACTATCAAAAGATGAATATCAAGCCCTATATTCTCATACTAAAGGATGAAGGAAGAGGTATCAATTCCAAAAATAAACTCATCAACATAAGGAGTCTCATCCCCCAAACAAATTCATACATAAAGAATCTCCCCCTCCAAGGAGATTCCAGAAGTTTTAGAAACGTCAAAGAAGAGAAAAATATTTATCATCCTACCAATGTTACCATTGTGACAATATGGTACATATTTCTAATAATTTTCCATCTATAAGAGAAGAATACAAGAAGAGAAAAAACAGGCACCATGCCCAAACGGTTGAAGATGAAAAGACACCCACAAAGATGATAAAAGAATATATTGAAGACTATGTCTTAATCTTTTCCCTCTCAGGATCAGGGTCACATGGTGAGGACACTTGGCTCAAAGATAGTGGTGCTTCCAAGAACATGACAGGTCAAAGAGACATTCTCTCTTGCCTTACAGAAAATAAATTTCCCAAGAAATTTACACTTGGAGACGACTATCAGTACCCTATCAAAAGAATAGGAGAATAAAATTACAAACTTGATTCAGGAACCCCAATGAAGATGAAGGATGTACTATATGTACCAGGTTTGAAAAATGACTTACTTTTTATCTCAGCTTTAGATAAGAAAGGCTTCAAAGTTTCTTTCATAGATGGAGAATTTCTTATGTGGCCCAAAGGAAAAACCATGGAAGAAGCAATTATTATTAGAAAAGAAGAAGGTGGCTTGTATAAGCTAAAAGGTCACTCAGAAGAATCCTTGACTCATTCCATTGAGAATCCATGTGAAATTTGGCATATAATACTAGATCACATTAACTACAATGCATTACCATATGTAAGCAAGGTAGTCACAAGTCTACCAAAATTCAAGGTTGACCTTGATGGCATGTGCAACGGATGTGCACAAGGAAATAACATCAATAACCCTTTCCCAAAGAGAGACAATAAAGAAGAAGGAGTCTTAGAGCTCATTCACTCAGATGTATGTGGCCCAATTCCATCAACATCCATCAGTGGGTATGTATACTATGTGTCTTTTATTCATGACTATTCTCGCAAAACCTAGGTTTACTTTTTGAAATCAAAAGATGAAGCGTTCGGTAAATTCAAGGAATTCAAAGCCTTGATAGAGAATCTCTCTGAAAGAAAGATAAAGATACTCAGGTCATATAATGGAGGAGAATACACCTCAAAATAGTTTATAAACTTTTGTAAAGATGCATGGATCAAGAGGGAGCTCACCACTCCCTACAATCCTTAGTAAAATGGTGTAGAAGAAAGAAAGAACATAACTATAATGGAAACAATGAAGACTATGATCCATGATAAAGATCTTCCAATTCACTTATGGGAAGAAGCAGCAAGAAAAACAATGTATGTACAAAAAAGATTGTCCCATAGTGCACTTTGGTTCAATACCCATGAAGATATGTTATTCATAAAGAAGCCAGAAGTAAGCCATCTCAAAATATTTAGTTGTCTTGTATTTTTACACATTCCAAAAGAGAAGAGAAACAATATGGAACCTTTAGGAAAGAAGGGAATATTTGTTGAATACTATGAGGTCTCCAAGGCCTTCAGAATATACATACCAGGTTACCATCATATTGAGATCAACAGAGATGTAACCTTTGATGAAGATGCAACACTCAATAAATCAACAAGATGCCATATTGAAGAAGTATATGAAGAAGAACATGTGGCTCCCAGAGTTGCAGAACCAGTGAGGGAATTCATAACTTACCCTTATGTGGAGATTCTAGAAGATCATGACATAATAGAGTCTCAAGAACCTCCCCATATGATGATATCCCACAAGAGAAAGAGAGCATGGGCAAGGGAACTTATTCAAGATGGAGAGAAGTATGGTGCTCCCGAAGGAACCATGAGACAAGTCAAGAAACCCAAGCCATTCTCAAATTATATGGATTTGATGTGTTATCTCTTAGAGAAGGAGCCTACTTGCTTTGAAGAAGCCATTCAGAAGAAATAATGGGCATATCTCATGACAGAAGAATCCCAATCCATTATAAATAATGATGTATGGGAAATAGTTCCCAGACCAAAGATCAAGGATGTGGTATATTCCAAATAGGTATACAAGATAAAACATATTGTTGATGGAAGTATTGAGAAATATAAATAAATTTTTGTTGCTCGTGGATTTTCTCAGAAGGAAGGAATTGACTATGAAGAGACATTTACTCATGTATCCATATACACTTCAATAAAAACCATCATAGCCCTTGAAGCTAAGATGAAGTGGAAGTTACACCAGATGGACGTGAAAACAACCTTCTTAAATGGTAACAATGAAGAAGAAGTGTATATAGAAAAACCTCAAGGATTTGAAGTAGAAGATAGAAATACTCATGTATGCATATTGAATAAGGCTCTATACGGATTGAAACCAGCTCCTAGAGCTTAGTATGGAAGAATTGACAATTTTTTGATGAGCTTGGGCTTTACCAAGAGTAAATCAGATTCTAACCTTTACTTCAAGGTTATGAATGATGATCCTGTTATATTGTTGTTGTATGTGGATGAATTATTTATAACAGGAGAAGAAAATATCATCATTGATTGTAAGAAGAATCTCACTGTAGAATTTGAGATGAAAGAAGTTGGCCTAATGCACTATTTCTTAGGTCTTGAGGTCTGGTAGAGACCAAAGAAGATCTTCCTTAAGCAAGGGAAGTATGTAGTTGAAACACTGAAGAGGTTTGACATGTTGGAGTGAAAATACATGAATACACCCATGGAAACAAAGTTGAAGCTCCTGGTTGAAACTTCATTAGAATTGATTGATGCTACATTGTACAGATAGATCATTGGATCGTTTATGTATCTGATGAACACCAGACCAGATATATGTTTTCTTGTGAACACCTTGATTCGATTTCTGGTAGAGCCCAGACGTGTTCACCTAGTTGTTGCAAAACATGTGATGAGGTATCTTAAGGGTACATTAGATTTTGGTCTAAGATATAATGGAGATCATGACTTTAGACTAAGTGGTTATACTGATTCATATTAGGTTGAAAGTGTATCTGACAGAAAGAGAACTTCATAATGTTGTTTTATTTTGGGGTTAGCCGTGATCTCATGGCAGAGTAGGAAGCAAGTATTACTCTCAACATGACAAAAGAAGAGTACATTGTTGCATGTTCCGCTAGTTGTGAAGCCACATGGATTCGAAAGTTGTTGACAGGTTTATTCGATATGAAGATGGAAGAAACCATGATTCTATTTGATAACCAGAGTTGCATAAAGATGACAGAGAACCCTGTGTTCCATGACAATTCAAAACACATATAAATCTGATATCATTACATCTATGGTATGGTGCAGAGAGGAGCCATAAATATCCAGTATGTTAGCACGGATGAACAAGTTGCAGATGTGTTGACCAAGCTTCTATCTCGTGTAAAGTTTGAGCACTTTCAAGATAATATTGTTGTAGTTTGAAAGGAACTCCCTCGAAATAGGGATTAGTGTTGATGCCATCCTTGTGATGAATATTTACACCTTTGTGTTGATGTTGTTGTGATGCCATCCTTGTGCTGAATATTTCTAGCTTCGTGCTGATGTTGTCGTGATTCCATCCTTGCGCTAAAGATTTCCGGATTTGTGCTAATGTTGTTGTGATTCCATCCTCGTGCTGAAGATTTCCAGCTTCGTGTTGATGTTTTTTTGATGCCAACCTCGTGTTGAATATTTCTAGCTTTGTGTTGATGTTGTTGAGATGCCAACTTTGTGTTGAAGATTTCCATCCTAGCGTTGATGTTGATGATGCTCCAGCCTTTGTGTTGTGATACTATTTTTGTTGATTTTGTATCAGTCTTGTGTTTTTATTGATGATGATGATGTATTAGTGTTATACTAATCCATGCTGATGCAAATGAAGATTATGCCATTCCAACTCCCTGATGTGGATGATGATATTGATGATGAGAAAAACTTTCAATGATTTATAGATATGCCAGTCAGTGTTCTAGATGTTTTTGATGTTGTTTCCCTCTCTCTCCTAATGATGTTGTAGAATACCCTTCTTGTTAAGGGGGGTGTTGAAATATTGTAACTGCAAAGAGTATTCTATTTATTATTGAGTTATTATTCATTAAATCAACCCCCTTTTTTGGATTGATCATGTCGGGCATTGTAATTGACCAAATCCTTTTTTTGTGGATTGGTCAAACCCTAAATATATTGTGAAAATTGAGAAGTCGTCCCCCAGTCTAATTAAAGTGGTTTTAACCACTAAGAAGACAAGTCGGCCCTGCCCAGTGAAGAGACACCTTTCCAGAACCTCCCATTTTGTATAAATAAAGGAATCCAGTGCCTCATTATCTCACTCACTCATTTGATCATCTAGTGCACAAGTTTGGTAGTTGCAGTTGGGAGAAGGAAGAGAGAGGTGAATTTCTTAGTACTGTATATTCTCTAGTGTTTTGGTTTATTTTCTTAGCATTGTATTGGCTATCTATATTAAGGAAGTTTTTGTTGAGTTTTCCACCCCATGAGGGTTTCCCAAGATAAATGTTGTGTATCTTGTGATTGTGTTTCTCTTAGTGATCCTACCTATGTTATTGTTATCTTGTAAATTGAAAAGAAACCTAATAATAAATTAATCCTTAACATGTTAAGATCCGAACAGGGAGTTCCAATGATGCACATTTAATTCCTCACAATATTACACCATCGACACACAAATAAACACTTAAAAGGAATATTATTTGATTCCTTCTCCTCGAAGCACAAAATAATCCAATACCTTTCCTCCTTCGATAGCAATGGCTATGAAATACAATAGTTTCAAATTTTCTCCCCTTTTCACTCCGACACATGGATTTGGGAAATATGGGATTTCTAATCACATTAATGGTGAAATTATGCTCTGTTTTTTAACCGGTCATAGCACATTGATCATTCAATTCATATGTTAGGTTAATTAAATTCCTATATTATAACCTTGGAACCCTAATTGAGATCATACATGTTCGTCATATACTAAGAAACCACTTTGTTCTACATTAATTAGCTCTAAAATGCCCTGGAAGCATTTTTTTCTCTATAATCAAAGGTTTCTTGTTATTTTAAATTACGTTGTTGAATTATTTTTTGTTATTCAAATAAATGATGATTAATATGTTAATTGCAGGTTATAAATAACAAGTTATGTTGAGTCAAACGACCAGGATATCCATGAATTCTAGGCCTTCTTCTTCAACTATTCCTCCTGAATATTCTTCCCTCCAAGCAAAGGTTTTAGTGACTGATATGACCTACCACACTGGAGAAGATCATTCCTTGAGGTATGACGAGATATATTGGATATTGAATATTAGAGACATTCCTCATGATGATGAAGACCTCGAATCATACCAAAACATACATAAGAGAGGAATTCACTGGCAGTTGTGCAACATACATTATTCCCTTACAACAAAGCACCCCACTGGTGTTTTAAGTGGTTTGACCCTAGCACTGCCACAATTTTGAATAAATATGGGTGACAGATAGCATCTTTATGGCCTGAAGATGTCATTACTAGATATCACCTTCTTGGACCTACATGTTCCCTCAATGATCCATTCCTAAAGGGATTTTCTTAAAATAGCAAAGGCCCAACCAAGTTAATGAATAACTGGTGGGTAGATGAGGACAAAATTTTCAAGCAAGGTGTTAGGAACCAAATATGAATATAACATAGAAACACCTCAGAAGAAGTACTCAACACCTTGAAAAATAGAGAATTTCAGATAATAAACCTCTTCGAGGGGGCAACCTCCTTATACACCACATAAATTTCCAAATACCAGACGATTCCAGATGAAAAGGTCTCCTTGGTATATATAGGAGACTAGGATGTGCAATTACAACAAATGGACCCAAGCCAACATCAATAAAATAACATTACTAATGTAATATTCCATAATTAAGGGTTAATGTGCCACTATTTAGGGCTTAACATGCCCCTCCCCTTCAAACGAGTGTTTTCCATGACGCTTGAGTAATTTTAGATGCTTTTGTATAAAAGACTCATATTCCCAAGTGGAATCTTCAACAGATAGTTTCCTCCACTTAATGAGATACTTTGAAATGGATATTTTCCTCTGCTGACGAATTCTTGTGTCAGTGATAGCTTCGGGATCTAATATGATTATTTATTCCTCGTCAAGTTCTGGAAATATAGTTTGAACTGGGATCTTGTCACCTATAACCTTATTTAAGCATGAAACATGGAAAACTAGGTGTACTCGTGAAGTTGTAGGAAACTCCAATGTGTATGCCATAGTACCAATATTTTGCAACACCTTATAAGGGCCATAGTACTTTGGTGATAATGTATTATCATTCTTGGCTTACTTGAGGGACATCTATTTGTATGGTTGTAGTCTTTAAAACACCCAATCCCCTACTTCAAAAATTATTTCACAATGATGCTAATTTGCTTGTTGTTTCATGTGATTATGTTCCATGGTCAGGTTGTCCTTTAAGATTTGGAGAACTTCTTGTTGATGCTCAATGTGATATTCCACTGCTTGAACCTTAGATTTTTATTTTATAGAAGAATTAATGGAAGGAGGGAAGTATCCATAGAGTGCCATAAATGGTGTCATTTTTGTTGCAGTATGAAAGGAAGTGTTATACCACCATTATGCCAAGGGTAAACATTGAACCATTGTGTTTGTTTATCAGAGACAAAGCAACAAAGGTATCCTTCCAGACATTTGTTCACTATCTCAGTTTTTCCATCAGATTGAGTATGATAGGATGATCTATGAGCTAATTGAGTACCCAAACAAGAAAATAATTATGTCCAAAAATGTCTAGTGAAGATGGGATCTCTGTCACTTACAATAATATTTGGCCTTCCATGTAGATTTTGAATTGTCTACATGAATGCTGTGGAAACTGTATTGGATTTGAAGGGATGAGAGAGTGCACAAAAGTGTGTGTACTTGGTCAGTCTATCAACAATCACCATGATGACACTCTTTCCTTCATACTTCGGTAAACCTGTGATGAAATCCATGGGAAGCTCCTCCTAACACTGACTTGGGATGGCTAATGGTTGTAAAATACCCAGGGTCTTAATTGTTTCCACCTTATTTTGTTTGAAAACCAAAAATTCTTCCACAAACCATTGAACATCAGTTTTAAGGCCATCCCCAAAAAAATCCTTCTTGACCCTATGGTAGGTTTTCAATAATATCGAGTGCCCTCCTATGGGAGAGGTATGCAATTCAAATACTACCTTTTGTTTGATTTGGGAGTTATTACATAAATATAAGTGATCTTTGTACCATAGTGAATCATTTTTCCATGTAAATGTATCTGATGCACTGGAATACTGATGCAACCTTTGAATGCGAGTCCACACGTTTTCGTCATTCTCTTATTCATCCCTCACTTCTATTATCCAATTGGGTTGGATGATTGAGATAGCACAGAGAAAGGCCTCAACATCTTCATCCTTTCTTGAGAGTGCATCTTCCATAACATGTTTCTTCCCTTTTTTATAGATGATTTAAAAAGCATAACCCAATATCTTGGTCACCATTTTTGTTGTTCTTCTTAATATAGTCTTTGTTCCAAGAAGTATTTAAGACTATCATGATATGTTTTGACCTTGAAGTGCCTATGTATTAGGTAAGGGTGTCATTTCTTCAATGCATGTAGTATTTCCATCATTTCCTTCTCATAAATGGATTTGTGTATGTCCTTTCCCTTGAGTGGTCGACTTTCAAAAGCAAGGGGCCTTCCTTCTTGTATTAGAATAACACCAATGCCATTTCCCGAGGCATCACATTCCACAATAAAGGTTTTTGTGAAGTCTGGTGTGGTCAAGATAGGAGCTTTTCACATCACCTCTTTAAGTTGTTCAAAAGATTGAGTTTCCTCTGGAGTCCATGAAAATGCATCCTTCTTAGTTAATGTCGTTAAAGGTGTTTCTATTCTTCCATAGTTCCAAACAAACCTGCGGTAGTAACCTGTCAAACCCAAAACTCCTCTAAGATTCTTCAATGTTTTGGGAATTGGCCAATCCATCATGGACTTAATATTGTTAGGGTCTACCTTGACACCTTCATGAGATACAATATGACCCAAATACCTTGCCTCCTTCGCCCCAAAGAAACATTTGGATGGTTTGGCATATAGTTGGTGCTCCCTTAGTAGTTGTAGAACCTTCTCAACAAGTCACACATGAACCTCCCAAGACTTGCTATAGATTAGTATATCATCAAAAAATACTAACACAAATTTTCAAAGGAAGGGATTGAAAATGGAATTCATCAAGGAATGTGGAAGGTGCATTTGTAAGGCCAAAAGGCATGACCAAAAATTCATAATGGCCTTCATGAGTTCAGAATGTTGTTTTTGGGATATCTACTTCCTTCATTATAATATGATGATACCCTAAACGAAGATACAACTTTGTGAAATAGATTTCTCCATGTAGTTCATCTAAAAATCCATCAATGACGAGAATGAGAATCTTATGTTTAATGTGATCTTGTTGAGCTCTCTATAATCTAGACACATATTCCATGAGCCATATTTCTTGAGTACCATTACCACTGGTTCATCATAATAATGCCAACCTCTAACATTTCTTCAACCATATGCTCAATTTCACTCTTCGGGGCATAAGGGTATTTGTAAGGCCTGATGTTAGGAGGAACACTCCCAGGAATTAAGTGAATAGCATGATCATGATTTTGAGTGGGTGGAATACCTTTGGGAATATCTTCAAATACTTTTTAATTCTTATCAATGATCCCTTGGAGATCTAGGGGAATAGATGGACTAGATGTTTGAACATCTAGTGAGAATAGTTGTGCAATTACACCCTGATGCCCTTTTTTCAATAATTTTTTCATGCCATTAGAGATGATCACCTTACTGGGTTTCCCTGTGATACCCCTTAACTCAATTTCTTTTCCTTCCAATCAAAATTTCTTGAAAATTAAAATCCATTGCTCCTAATGATTGTAACCATTGGATTCCTAGTACGACATCAGCACCACCCATGGGTATATAAATCATTGGACTATTCATTACATATTCCCCCATAGTAAGATTGATATTATTTCATTTTCCTTAGCAATTCATAGTTCCTCCATCTGCAATCATTACTTGAAACTATGGCGCTAGATATACAAAGCAATTGAGAGCTTTGGCTAATTTATAGTGAATGAAATTATGAGTACTACCAGAATCAATTAGTACTATTACCTTTTTCTTTTTGATATATCCTTTGATCTTGAGGGTTTGAGGAGTGATAATTCCATCCAATGCATTACATGATATCGTGGGAGTCAACTCTTCAGAAGAAATTGCTTCTACGTTTTCATCTTGAGATGATTCTTGTTCTTCTTCCTCTTCCTCTTCACAATCTATGTAGAATAATTTCTTCTCACCACAATTATGTCCCTTATTGTACTTGTTGTCATAATTAAAGAATAAACCTTTTGCTTTTATTTCCTCCAATTGTTGAGTTGTCAACCCTGTAGGTTGAGGTGTTTTATAAGATGGAACATTATTCTCTCAATAGATGTTAGGAGTGGTCCTTCTAGTAGCCATAGCCATATTTTTACTTTCAAGATTTCTTGCCACCCTGAATGCATTCTCCAATGATTTGGGTTCCCAAAGGTGAACCTCATGTTTAATTTTATCCTTTAAAGTTCATATGAATACATCAATTAGGTGCTCATATGGAATATCTATTACCTTTATATTCAATCTTTGGAAGTTATCAATGTGCTCTGCAACTGAACCTTTTTTCTTGATATTTATCAATTGGCTAAAGAAGGTATTGCTCCTTGTATCCTCATAGTGTGCTATAATTTCTTCCATGAAAATTGTCCAAGTGACGAGTGATTTGCGAGAACAAAGCCATCGATACCACACAAATTGATTGGTTTCTAAATATAAAGAAGCAATTCCTACATTTTTTGTATGTGGCACATCATGTAGATCAAAGAATTGCTCCATCTGAAGTATCCATGTGATTGGATCCTTTCCATCAAACTTCATCATATCGATCTTAGGAAAGTGGTTGGTATTCAACCCAAAGTTGGAGTTTCTCCATTTTTTATTCATCTTCCTTGTGTCCTCATCATGAATTTCATGGGATACATTTTCACTTTCAGGTTTCCTCTCTATTAGAAAATTTTTCAATCCTTCCATGATCTCCCTTTTTAAACCCTCCATCTTAGTATCCATTATTGCCTCCAACTTAGCTTTAGTTGAATCCATCATCCCTTGTAGTTCATATTTTGTTACTGTATTCTTTTGTAAATCATTTATGTCTTTACGCATTTCTTCACCTTCATCAAGATTCTAGGTAGGATTGTCTAGAGGCTTAATTGGTGTAGAATTTCCCTTTTTTGGTGGAATGTTGACCAAGTATCACTTTTAAACCTTGATTTCGAGGTGGTTATGCTAGATGATATTTATTCTACTGTATCTCCAAAATTTCATCCCTTCTGGGTATGAAAATTTATTTTTGTAGTTCTCTAATATGTCTTCTCTGCAATGCTACAAGTCTAATCAAATTTGGATGTGCCAAGTGGAAGTTATGGTAACTTCCCCACACCTTGCTGATTTTTGTCCCTTCAAAGATAACGTACTTGTAAAGCGTTCCAAGATAACAATATCTGATATTTGATTCTAAAACTTGTGTCAAAATTACTACAAACTGTCCACTATCCAATGCAACTAGTCTCACTTAATTTGGATACTCACTGAAGAAGATATCATTGTTTTACCTAGAAGACCTGTTTGAGACTAGTTAATATGACTAGCCAGATACCCTATCTTGCACAGGGTGTATCTAAGAAATTATGATGACCGAGAAGATGACATTTTTATCACAGATACCTTGATAACTTCTATGAATATCCTCTAGATGTCAGAGTCTTAAATGTTATAGAAAAACATTTATAGAAAAAATTCAAAGATGACTAAATTCAGGATGATTCCAGAACCCTATCTTACACAGGCTATATCTTCAAAAGTATAAGGCCTCAGGAGATGAAATTTTAACCCCATGTACCTTGATCTATCTACTAAATAAAATCCAAGGGTTTCATTCTGAAACACCGTAGAAAAAAAGTTATAGAGAAAATTCCAAGGTGTCTCAAATGTAGCAGCGAAACCCTAAGACCTTGAGCTCTGATACCAAATGTTAGGAACCAAATATCAAGATAGCATAGAAAAACCTTAGAATAAGTACTCAACGCCTTGAAAAAGAGATAATTTCATATAATAAGCCTCTTCGAGGGGGAAACCTCCTTATACACCACATAAATTTCCAAATACCGGATGATTCCAAATGAAAAGTCCTCATTGGTATATATAGAGACTAGGAGGTACAATTAGAACTAATGGACCCAAGCCGACATAAATAAAATAACATTATGCCCTAATTAAGGGGTAATGTGCCATTATTTATGGCTTAACACAAGGGTATAAAATATTTAATTTTCACAATGTTAGGCTCAAGCATGAGTTTTATTTCATTTTAGCATTTACTTGAACCATAAACAAATGTAGCTACACAATTTACAAGTGCTGCAATAACCAAGATCACAAGAATAAGTACCATGCACAAGAACACAAGAAATATCCTGGGAAACCCTTCTACTCAAGGGAAGAAAACCCAAAAATCCTTTTCTATATTCTCAAGAGAAGATCCCCCAACCATAAAACCATAATGCACACAAGAGGGTGTTCTACAACCTTGAAACTTGCACCCAAGAGAGGTGCACACTTCAGCCCTAGAATGTACTTGCTGAAATTTTGAAATTACATGTGTGAGTGTGTGTTTCCTCAATGGGGAAATCACCTCTATTTATACTAGACCAGATACAACAAAAGGTGTGTCTATTGGCACATCAGGGCCAACCTCAATAACTTAGAAAATAATTAATTATAACAATAAACATTAATTATCTTTCACATATGGTGGGGCCGACATGTACCCTTTACATCACAGTTTGGGTTACAGGTAAATATTACACTTAGATAATATAGCAAGGGATCCACACATCCACTAGTGCTCATCCACTAGGGACATGTCCACATTTTCTCATCCACTTGCACGTCATACTGAATAGAATTATCTGGATTACCACATCATCTCATCTCTCACACAGAGGAGAATGATACACCCATCACATGGACACACCCAACCACTGGGGGATGACTCAACTCTCCAAAGGATAACAATGCCCCAACCACTTGGGGGATGAATCAAATCTCACAGAAAGGAGAACGATGACCCATCATGTTGGTATGTCCAACACTGGGCTCCCTCTCAGGTTGACTCAACTCAATCACAGAGGAGAACATATCCTCGAGGATGTCTCATGAAGCTGCAATCATCAACATAATATTATCCCTACACAAGATTTCAAAGCACCATACAAAATTTTTATAACGATGTTGACTCTATTATATGGAGAAGAGAAGTGAACATATTTTCAGATAGATTGGTTACCTATGTCCCATACCATTGTGAAGACAAGACAAGTGTTCAACTGGGTAGAGATACTAACTTTCAACATATGTCTACATGTCATCTTATTTAATTGATGCCATCTGTTCCTAAATTCCATTTCCCAACCTTAGATGGAATTGAGATCTAGATCAACCTCGTGTCCATATGTATTTCTCCAAGTTGTGGGACATAAACTACAAGAGATATTTCTATGATATATGTGATCATTTCCTCTCCCCTCTTTACACTATTATTTTTGGGTTTCCAAGGTATAGAATTTTAAGTGAAGCTAGATCTATGATGAAAGGGATAGTTCAATGGTACCTAGGAAAATATTACACATATGTCACAATATATGGAACTACAAGAGCCCCTCATCGTTTCCCATACTTTGTCCCATATCTCCTTTTAATGAGATAAATAACATGTTATACCATAAGAAAAGGGGTTACTTCTTTTCTCATGAGAAATAGTAAAACGTTTTGGCCTCATTTTCTCATTCACACAGGAAACTATAGTCTATTAAATGGAAAACATGCTAGAAAAAAAGCAAAGGCTCTGCAATATTTATGCTTATTTCTAGGAAGTGAAAAAGGACATGACCCACACGAGCAGGAAGTGAGTCATGTTATATCTATGGGTCTTAATCATTCTAATATCCATGTGGTAGATTTTGATGAAGACCAGTTCAAAGGAGTTTTGTTTTATGAAGAGGTATTGAAGAAATTGCATGATGATGATGCCAGGAAAGAAATCCAAGATGAACAAGAAGAAATGAAGAAATTTCATC
The DNA here is from genome assembly GCA_009831015.1 of Picea engelmannii. Taxonomy (NCBI): domain Eukaryota; kingdom Viridiplantae; phylum Streptophyta; class Pinopsida; order Pinales; family Pinaceae; genus Picea; species Picea engelmannii. The sequence continues at coordinate 115,036 of ML786186.1, read as the reverse complement.
AAATCCAGTTTATAAGATTGTTGCAAGAGGATCAAGATAAATTAATCACCAAAGAGAAAAAGACAAGACCAAGAAATCAGAGGAATTGGAGTAGAAGAGGTTGAAAAATGATATAGATTATCAGAGAAGACAAGTCGAGGAAGAAGCTAAAATACAAGTTGAAGAGGTAGAGGCATTGAGAAAATAAAGCGAAAAAGTAGAAGTTGAGGCAGAGGTCGAAAGACTCACCGAGGAAGCTAAAGCCCAGAAAAGAGAAAGTGAAAGAGCATCAGCTAAGGAAGAACCTAAAAGAAAGGAAGATGAGCAATTGGAACAACATAAGAAAAAAGAATTAAGAAAAAATCCAAGTATCCCATCGACTCTTAATCTAGGCATGGTGAACATTTCACCCCATAAATACACCCCCTTTAGTGCCATTCCAGGTAATACCATTTTTTCTTCACAAATTATGAGTTTTGAAGGTGTTGTAGTGGTTGTAGGAGATTATTACTATGACGACGGGACAAAGAGCATTGAAAAAAGGTCAAAAAAAAGGAAAAGGGGAGAGTCTAATAAGTCTATATCATCTATAGGGAGATTTTTGGAATGGAAATTTGGGCCTAACCCAGAGGAGAATGTTGTGCAAGCATCTTCTTCTCTCCATGCATTTTTGGGTTTAAATGTTTCATCTTTTTCTTGAGGTTACCAATGCCTTAAGTACAACACAAAATAGAATCACTGAGCTAGAGACAGAGTTGAAAACACAAAAGGATAAAATCTTTGTAGAATTCCTAAAAGCTATTGAGGAAAAGGACAAGTTGCATAAAGAAGAAATTGAAAAGACTATGCAAATTGTAAGGGATGAGATGAATTTAGAATTTGAAAGGGCCAACAGGGTTGTTGATAATCTTAGGATAGAGGAAATCAACAGAGAATTGAAAACCCATAAGGATGAAATGAATGTTGAATTCAATCAAAAACAACAATTGGAATGGGAGACCCATTTGAAATACTTGGAATCTACAAAGGTAAATCTTTGTGAAGAAATTAAGCAAATCAAGAAAGAAAATGAAAAGGAGATATCTCATCTGTAGACTTAGCTAGGTGAAGCCAAACAATTTGTTGAACATTAAAGCCTTTAGATGAAGGGACTCGAACAAGACAATGAAAATCTTAAAGAAGTTTTGGAGGAGAGAAAGGAAAATACTTTGGCCTTAGAAACAATTAAGGCAGAGGCATTAGACATGAACGAAAAGCTTAGGCTTGAGAAAAATGAATTTTTATGCCTTATAAATGATATGCAAACCAATCGAGATGACCCATTGAGCCTCGAAAACTAGATAGATGAAATCATGGATCAGTACCAAAAGGAAAATGATGTATTTGAAAATATCGTCACTACTACACATGGGTAGATTATTCCACGAAATTTTTCCACGTTTCCATTATTTTCATGTTTTTTTTTAAATTGGGCGGGATTTTTCGTCGCTATTGCGATGAAAGTTCATCTTTATAGCGACGAGTATGGTTTTTTTTAATTGGGCAGGATTTTTGTCTCTATTTCCATGAAAGTTCGTCGCTATAGCATATGCTAATACATGTGGCTTTCAAATTTACAGGGTGATGAACTTCGAGATTAGAATATTGAAGTTGTTGATCAAGTTATTAATGATGATATGGATGGAGATAACGTTAGTGATACAAATCAGGAAGATGAGATACATAGATTGATCCACGACACATTTTCTCCAATTGATGAGGGCAACCAAGATGATAGTCATGATGTTGATCCTCTACTCGAGAAGTCATGTCAACCTATTTATGAAGGCTCAACAACAAATATTTTATCTGCTATATTGTTGTTGGTGAACTTGAAGGTTTTGAATGGTTTATCAAACAAATGCCTCACGCAGATACTAAGGTATTTAATTTGTTAATTATTTATTCTTGCATGTTCACAAATACTTAAAAGGTTCAATTTTTTCCTATATTTCTGTTGTTTTCTAATTTGTAAAGTATGGATGCGATATTGATGATTAATATTGTTTACATTGACTTATTGTTTTGAATTCTGTAGATTGTTAGGTGAATTTCTATTACTGATGTCAAATATTTTTCCATGCACATATCGAGAAATATCTGTGATTATGAATGATGCAGGAGCATCGTCAGTGAGCACACATGGCAGGACAACTCAATGCCTTGGAATCATTTCAGAATCTTAAACGTTGGCGTTTACTGTGAATCTTTTGGAGCTAATTGAAAAATGAAATAAGATCAAACGCTTGGAATTTGAATGATCACGAGTGATCTGGGAGTTTCACTCATAGTCTTGAATGTAATTGAACTAAACTAGAAGTTAGGTTTTGTTTTCGATTAGATGAGTAGTCGGGGGGAACCCTAAGAACCCTCTGAGATACATAGAGGTTTTGTATGCCCAAATGAGGCTGTTGCAAGTTAGTAGGAAATTTCTGAGTTTTTAGTTGTTGTTTTGGTCATAGTTGTAGCCATTTAATTTTGAATGAATATGACAGAGGAAAATTGATCCAATGCATGGGGTTATTGTTTGCAATTCCTTGTTATTGTTGTTTTCATGAATGAATGAATTTCTTTACGAAAATATGAAATTGTCAGATGTTTGCATAAGTTTCAATTGTATCTCTTTGATTGAGTCTGTGCAAGGTGTACACACACTCCACAAGGAGTGCGTTGACGAAATCTATTTCAATTTCGAAGCTCAGAAGAGATAGCGTGAAACTTTCCCTTTGAAAGGAGTGCAAAGTGACTGTTGCAAGGTGTGCACAGTCATCTGCAAGAAATCAATCCTTGCGTAAGAATATGTTGCAAGGAGTGAATAGATCTGAAACTCGACTAAGTGTCAAAGTGAATCTTTAATAAGTCAAGAGAGAAGAAGACGAGAAATATCAAGAGAGATAGTGGAAAAATTCTTCAAAGTAAGGAAGATTCTGAAGGTTCTGAATCACTGGCTAAGATTCGTCCAGGAGGGAGTGGAGAGCATTCCAGATCGTTGGATCTGAGCAAGATGTGTGAGATTTAGGTTTATTAAAGCGTAGAGTAGAGCGGACTGCCAAAGTTATGAAGTCTCAAAGAGGCCAGGGACCGTCCATAGTCAAGAGGGACAGGTGGTTGAAGATCCATAACTCCAAAGAAAAAGTACTTCAGAAGTTTTTTGGATAAGGAGAAAGAGAAATCGTCGAAGAGCCGAAGGCCGAAGTAGATCCAGGCCATTGGTTGCCAAGAGATACATTTTGACAAATCTAAGACTCCGCGAAAATTCACTTTGGAGGGTGACAAACTCCCTAAATCTTGAAGGTCGAAGTAGATCGCAATTGTCTGTTATGGAGGACATGTGGCGGGAATTCGTCATCTTCGGGTGAAATCACTCCAGGAGGAATGAGTGCACAAGAGGTTGAAATTCTCGAACCCCGAAGAGCCGAAGTGGATAGTGACCATTGGATCCAGAGGGACAAATGGTGACGGATTTTGAACTTGAGATAAATCACTTCGAGAGTTTAGTTGAGAGTTGAAACTCCCAAAGCATGGAGAGTCAAAACGAATATCAATCGTCAGACCCAGAGGATAGGTGGCATGAATATATGGACTCTGAGTAAAGACTCAAAGTAAATCTCAATCGTTCGATTCAAGAGGATATGCAACATAAATCTGCACACTTCGAAGAAAGATGAAAGTTGAGGGTTGAGTCTTCCAAAGCTCGAAGACCCGAATAAATCATAGCCCTCGATCTATGAGAGAAGCGCGTCAATAGATTGCGAGCTCTGGGTGGAAGAATTGCGGAGAAAACAAAGTTTGAGAATTGAAACTCCCAAAGCCCGAAACTTAAAATTGATCTCGTCCGTTGATTTGAAAGAGGTCAGATCTGATTCACAGGTTGGAAAGGAGCAGATCTGAACCGTCAATTTAGAAGCATTATCAATATCATAAGATAAACGATCACACTTGATTGTGGGGCCAGAAAGTGCTTGGACATTAAAATTTCGAGGGCGGGCCGCAATCAGAACCACGGTATCGACAAAGGGGTACGTGGCAACTAGGGGTAAATTGCGAGGAGAAAAGAAGGTTGATCCTAAAACACTCTTGGGCACCCCTACAATCGTGCATTTATGCAAGGACATATCCTAAGTTCACATGTGGGAAGGGGCTAACGGAAGAGGAGATTACGCTTGAAACCTATGAGTTCAATAGCATGAAGAAAGAGGTCACGGGTTCCATAGAACTTGCACCAAAGGACAAAAAGGGCTTGTGTTAATTTGTAAGTGAGACCATTAAGGTCTCAGAGAGCCAATTTAGCTCGAAATTTAATATCCTTGACCGGGAGGTCATGCAACCCTTAGGAGAGAAGGGGGTCTACATCAAGTGGTATCAGAGAATAATGTTTTCTTGCAGACAATAGGCAAAGGAGAGGAGACAAAGGAGCTCGAAGGTGTACTCTATGTGTGAGAGGCAGTCAGCACAATGCCACCGAGGAGACGAGTGGAGCCACCTTTAGCCAATCGTGTTATAGAAAGAGAAATGTGAGAGATTCATGCAATATTAGAGGCGATGGAGGCAGCGCAGAGGAGGGAGCATGATGTTGGAGACATCAGCGATGTAGAGAGTGAAGAAGTAGAAGTCGAAGAAGCTACAAGGGAAAATGTTTCCGAAGAACGCTTGCTGAGAGAAATTGTTAGATTGGGAGCTAGAGCCAAGATAGAGGTCCCAATGTATGAAGGAAATTTGGATGCTGAAGAGTTGTTGGATTGGATAATATGCATGGACAAATATTTGACTATGAATATGTCAATGAGGATAAAAGGGTGAGACATGTTGTCACTAGGCTAAAAGGACATACAACACTGTGGTGGGATGAACTACAGGCTGAGAGGAGAAGCAAGGGAAAAAAAAAAGATAAAGAATTGGGATAGAAAGGTAGCCAAGATGAAGGATAAATTCATGCCCAAAGATTATTAGATCAATATGTTCAGGAAGTTGTAGAACCTAAGATAGAAGGGCATGAAAGTTAAAGAGTACACAGAGGAGTTCTACAAGCTAAACATTAGAACTGGACAAAGAGAGAAGGATGCAGAAAAAGTTTCGAGGTATATAAATGGCCTAAGGTATGAAATCCAGGATGAGATCAGCTTGATGTCAGTGAGGACAATGGAGGATGCTTATCATTTTACACTAAAGGCATAGGATAATTTGGCTAGAAAACAAAGCCAACCAAGAAGAGGTAGAATCCCAACCCCGAACAAAGGAAAGGGAGTTATCCATGACAAGGAACATAAATCCAAAGACAAGACTGAGAAACCACACAGTCACTCGGAAAGAGGAGAAAGTTCTCAAGGAAGACAGGGTGTTGGAAGAAGTTCTTCTAGAGGAAGAGGAATAAGTAGAGTAGGAGAAGTAAGGTTCTATGCCTATGGAAAGAAAGGGCACATGTCTTGGGAATGTCTTGAGAAAAATAAAGAATGAGGAGGTGAAGCTCACATTTAGAAAGCATAGAGAAGTAATGTTGAAGCAGAAGGAGAAGAGGATGGAACATCCCTGATGTTGAGAAAGGTTCTCTTAAAACCAAAGGTAGAATTTGAAAAGCCAATGCAGAGGAACAATCTATTCAAGACAACTTACAAGACTAAAGACATAGTATGCAAGGTGATAATTGACAGTGGGAGTACTGATAACTTAGTATCCACAGAGATGGTGGAGAAATTGGAGTTGGGTCAACTGCACATTCGAAGCCATACAAGGTCTCATGGTTGTATAAAGGACACCAGGTAATGGTTACTAAACAATGCCTTATTGAATTTAAGATAGGAGGATATAGAGATGAAATTCTATGTGATGTAATTCCCATGGATGTATGTCATATCTTGTTGGAAAGACCATGGAAGTTTGACAGGAATGTCATTCATGATGGGAGGAAGAATACATACACCTTGGAGAAGAATGGTAGGACACACGTTTTGTTGCCAAGAGAAGAGAAAAAAGTGAAAGAGGAAACCAACACAAGCATACTTCTCATGAGAAAGAGGGAACTCCTGAAAGAAGTCAAGAAAGAATAGGAGTTGTAGTTTGTTGTGGTGAGGAAACTCAGATTTATCCTTACAAGTACTTTGATGGATGATTTACCTGAAGAAGTTTAGGAATTGTTGGATAATTTTGTTGACATAGTGGTGTATGAGCTTCCTAACTCATTGCCACCCATTAGAAGTATCATCCATCATATTGATTTAATACTAGGAGAAAGTCTGCCAAACAAAGCAACATACAGACTAACACCTCGAGAAAATGAGGAGGTAAAGAACCAATTCCAAGAATTGTTATACAAGGTTTTGGTCAGAGAAATATTGAGTCCATGCACAGTGCCAACTGTGTTGAGTCCAAAGAAGGATGGAGGATGGAGAATGTGTACAGACTCAAGAGCCATGAACAAGATCACCATCAAGTATTGATTCCCTTTTCCAAAAATGGATGATTTAATGGATTGTTTAAGTGGAGAAAATTTATTTTCTAAGATATATTTGAAAAGTGGATATCACCAGATAAGAATGAGAGAAGGTGATGAGTGGAAGACATCATTTAAGAAAAATGAAGGTTTGTATGAGTGGATTGTTATGCCATTTGGATTAACAAATTCCTTGAGTACTTTTATGAGGTTGATGAATGAAATACTGAAATATTTCATTGGCAACTTAGTGGTTGTATATCTAGATGATATACTGGTCTTTAGCAGAACTAAAGAGGAGCATTTGAGACACCTAACACTAGTGATGAGGAGACTACAATAGGAGAAGATGTTGATAAACCTGAAGATGTCCTCTTTTATGAAGACAAAGCTCATTTACTTTGGTTTTGTGATCTCTTCAAATGAACTGAAGATGGATCCAAAGAAGGTGAAAGCAATCAAAGAATGGCCATCACCAAGGAGTATGTTTGAGGTAAGAAGCTTCCATGGATTAGCAATTTTCTATAGGAATTTCATGAGATATTTCAGTGGGATTTGTGCACCAATGATGGATAAAGTGAAGAAGAGACACAAGTCTTTTAAATGTATAGAGGAGGCCGAGAGGAGATTCATTATACTGAAGGAGAAAATAACAAAAAGACCAATTCTGGTCTTACCAAATTTTGGAAAGACATTTCAAGTGAGATGTGATGCAAGTGGAGTTGCAATTGGAGAAGTTTTAAGCCAGGATAATAGGCATGTTACCTATTTTAGTGAGAAGTTGAATAAGAATAAGAGAAAATGCTCCACATATGATAAGGAGTTTTATGCCATAATTCAAGCCCTGAAGAAATGGAGGCACTACCTTGTTCCACAGGAATTTGTCTTGTATAGTGATAACCAAGCTTTACAATTCATAACCAGATAGGAAAAATTGAATCAAAGGCATGCAAAGTAGATTGAGTTTATGAAGAAGTTTACTTTTGTCATAAAACATATTGTTTGGAATGCTAACAAAGTTGTTGATGCATTAAGAAAGAGATGTTTGATTCTGCAGGAGTTTCAGGTGAAGACCTCGGGGTTTGAACACCTAAGGGATATGTATTGTGATGATCCAGATTTCAAGGAAGCATACGAAGCATGTGAAAATCATGTGCTGAGAGACAAGAGCCAATGGACAGAGTATATGATTCAAGAGGGATTGTCGTTCAAGGGAAATTAGTTGTGCATACCAAAATGCTCAATGAGGGATAACCTTTTGAAGGAAAAACATAGTGGAGGATTGGCTGGACATTTCAGCCATGATAAAACATTTTCATAGCTGAGCAGTTCATAGTATTGGCCAGGTATGAGACCAAAAGTGATAAAATTTGTGAACATATGTAGAATCTACCAACATGAAAAGGGTAAAAGACAGAACATTGGATTGTATCAACCATTGTCAATACCAGAGAGGCCTTGGGATGCAATAAGCATGGATTTTGTGTTGGGACTTCCAAGAACTAAAAGAGGATGTGATTCCATATTTGTGGTGGTGGATAGATTCTTAAATATGGCACACTTTATCCCATGCCAAAATACTAGTGATGCAACGCATGTTGCAAATTTGTTTTTCAAGGAAGTTGTGAGACTTCATGGAATACCCAAGAGCATTGTCTCAGATAGAGACACTAAATTTGTTGGTCATTTATAGAGAAAATTGTGGAAAAAGTTGGGGACAGATTTATCCTTCATCTCATCTTATCACCCTTAGACAGATGGATACATTGAGGTGGTAAACATAAGTTTGGGAAAATTATTGAGGATTCCAATCACTGAGCATCATAATCAGTGGGGTCAAGTTTTTCCACAAGCATAATTTGCATACAATGACTCACCAAACAGGAGCACTGGAAAGAGCCCATTCCAAATATTGTATCGAATGAAACCAAGGGGAGTATTTGAGTTGAGAGAATTGGAACAGAGTGAGATCAGAAGCGCTAGAGTAGAAGATTTTGCTGTAGAAATGCAGAAGCTTCGTAGCCAGATCAGAGGACATTTGCAGAGCTCTAGCCAAGAGTACAAGCGTAGAGTTGATGAGCATCATCAAGAGATTCAATTTGAAGTAGGAGATCAGGTTCTAGCACATCTCAGGAAAGAAAGGTTCCCTAGGGGAACATATAACAAGTTAAAGATGAATAATATAGGACCATCTAAGATCTTAAGGATGTTTGATGCAAACGCCTATGAGATTGAGTTGCTAGATGATGTGGGCATATCACCCATATTCAATGTTTCAGACCTGTATCCTTACAGGGAATATGACATAGGGATATCAGAATATCAAGAGAAGATCCAGTGGGAGAAACAAATGCTTATAGAAGAAAAACCATATATGGAGAAGATTGTTGATCAAAGGATTGGCAAGAAGACCAAGAGGAAGACCTATTTTGAATATTTGGTCAAGTGGAAGGGACACCCAATAGAATATGTCAGCTGGGAAAATGAAGTTGATATCCATAAGCATGGAATATCAGTGCAGGAGATCATGAATAGGATTCCATGAATTTTTGTCCAAGGGAGTATGATGAAGGAGCATCATCACCAAGCACGTGTGGCAGGACATCTCAAAGCCTTGGAATCATTTCAAAATATTAAACGTTGTCGTTTACTGCGAATCATTTGGAGCTAATTGAAAAATGAAAGAAGATCAAACACTTGGAAGATGAATGATCATGAGTGATCTGGGAGTTTCACTCATATTCTCGAATGTAAATGAACTAAGGTAGTAGCTAGGTTTTGTTTTCGATTAGATGAGTAGTCGGGGGGAACCCAAAGAACCCTCTGAGATAAATAGAGGTTTTGAATTCCCAAATGAGGCTGCTGCGAGTTAGTAGGAAATTTCTGAGTTTTTAGTTGTTGTTTTGGTCATAGCTGTATCCATTTACTTTTGAATGAATATAACACAGGAAAATTGATCGAATGCATGGTGTTGTTGTTGTTTGCAATTCCATGTTATTGTTGTTTTCATGAATGAATGAATTTCTTTACGAATATATGAAATTGTGAGATGTTTGCATAAGTTTCAATTGTATCTCTTCGATTGAGTCTATGTAAGGTGTGCACACAGTCCACAAGGAGTGCGTTGACAGAATCTATTTTGATTCTGAAGCTCAGAAGTGATAGCGCAAAATTTTCCCTTTGCAAGGAGTGAAAAGTGACTATTGCAAGGTGTGCACAATCGTTCGCAAGAACTCAATCCTTGCATAAGAATCTGTTGCAAGGAGTGCATAGATCCAAAACTCAACTAAGTGTCGAAGTGACTCTTTAATAGGTCAAGAGAGTAGAAGATGAGAAAGATCAAGAGAGATAACGAGAAAATTCTTCAAAGGAAGGAAGATTATGAAGGTTCTGAATCACTGGCTAAGATCCTTCCAGGAGGGAGCAGAGAGCGTTCCAAATCATTGGATTTGGGCAAGATGCGTGAGCTTTAAGTTTCTTAAAGCATAGAGTAGAGTGAAATACCAAAGTTATGAAGTATTGAAGAGGCAAGGGACCATCCATCGTCAAGAGGGACAGGTGGCGGAATATCCCTAACTCCGGAGTGAAAATAGTTTGGAAGTTTTGTGGATAAGGAGAAAGAAAAATTGCCGAAGAGCCAAAGGCCGAAGTATATCCAGGTCGTTGGTTTCTAGGAGATACGTTTCAACAGATTTGAGACTCTAGGAAAATTCACTTCATAGGAATCAAAGTGCGAAAGGTGACAAACTCCCAAAGTCCCAAAGGCCGAAGCAGATTGCAACCATCTATTGCGGAGGACACATGGAAAGAATCTGTCATCTTCAGGTGAAATCACTCCGGGAGGAACACATGCGTAGGAGGTTGAAACTCCTGAAGCCTGAAGAGTCGAAGTGGATAGTGATCGTCGGATCCAGAGGGACACATGGCGACAGATTGTGAGCTCCGGAGAAATAACTTCGAGAGTTTAGTTGAGAGTTGGAACTCCCGAAGCCTGGAGATCTAGAGAGACAAAAAAAATCTCAACCATCAAACCCAGAGGATAGGTGGCATGAATCTGTGGACTCCGAGTAAAGACCCAAAGTAAATATCAACTGTCTGGTTCGAGAGGATATGCGGCATAAATCCGCACACTTCAAAGGAAGGTGAAACTTGAGGGTTGAGTCTTTTGAAGCCAGAAGACCCAAAGAAATCATAGTCATCGATCTACGAGAGACACGCGTCAATATATCCCGAGCTCTGGGTGGAAGAATTATGGAGAAAACAAGGTTTGAGAATTGAAACTCCCGAAGCCTGAAAGGAAAATTTGATCTCGTTCATTGATTTGAAAGAGGTGATATCTCATTCGCAGGTTCAAAAGGGGCAGATCTAAACCGTCATTTCAGAAGCACTATCAAGATTGTAAGATCGATGGTCATGCTTGATTGCGGGGCCAGAAAGTGCTCAGACATTAAAATTTTGAGGGCGGGCCACAATCGGAACCACGATATCAACAAAGGGGTACGTGGTAGCTGGGGGTAAATTGCAGGGAGAAAAGCGGGTTGATACCAAACCACTCTTAGGCGTGCTTGCAATCATGTTTTTATGCAAGTACATAGCCCGAGGTCACATGTGGGAAGGGGCTAATGGAAGAGGAGCTTATGACTGAAACCTGTGAGTTCAGCAACGTGAAGAAAGAGGTCGCGGGTGCCATAGAACTTGCACCAGAGGACAAAAAGGGCATGTGTTAATTTGTAAGTGAGACCATTAAGGTCTAAGAGAGACAATTCGGCTTGGAATTGAAGATCCTTGACCAGGAGGTCATGCATCCCTCAAGAGAGAAGGGGGTCTGCATCAATGAAAGAAATTGGAATGGAAGAAATATTTTTTCACTCACATATATACTGGTATGTATGTCTCTTCTCAGGGATTTACATTTTTAAGTTTATATTTTTGTATAAGCCAATGAATGACAACCACAATTTAATTTTTTTCCGTGTTTGAAAAAAATATGATCAATCCCAATCTTTTGTCAAAGCAACACGTTGTTGAAAAACCTATCCAGAACAAGGAATTAATTCGGCAATATAAGCAATTGTTCTAGTAATGGCCGGCGTGGATGCCAGGTTCTTAGGTTTCATTGAAAAATATAAAAATTCACCCTTTATGTGCATTTTCAATGTAAATCCGTCGAAATTGCAGATTTTAATTGCAGAAATCAGATTTAGCAATTTTGAAAACATCTTATACCAACGATGTAGGTATGTCATCCTAGTGATTTCATGAGACAAAAAAATAGCTTTCATATTTTCATCTAAAATTGTCTATTATGCCTCTCCTTTCTACGGGATTTTCGTCCAAATTTGAAATGGTATCTCCATTGGAAATTGTTGGTTTTGCTTTGCGTTGAAGGACGAAGTTTTCAGGAACCATAATTCTAAGGAAATAGTTAGTTCAATCAAGGAACTAGAAATCACTCAGAAACCATAATTCTAAGGAAATAATTAGTTCAAATCCCTTCCCATGATCATATTTCCATCTTGGATTTGAAAATTGTTCAATGTTGTAGAACATCGGTTCTTTTAAAATGAGGAAAACAAATGTTTGAGGAGTTTTAATGGATTAATTGAGCACTTTCATATGTTAACTCACATCATTATGAAATCATTCATAAATCTGAATGGAAGTACAATTAGTTGATGTGATAATAGAAAAACACCTCAATTGGGTGTTAGTTGTTGTTTTGTATAAGGCGTGCTCTATGAGCTTGTCATTGACATGTACAAATTTTGATGGACCAAACACAATTTGATAGATCTCAAAAAAACATAATCAACATGTAAATTCCAATTCCAAATAGGTTAGTTAGAGTGGTCCTTAGTTTCATTCCCTTCATTTAACATCCATATTCTATATGGAGTAGTCGAGGCTTTTTGTGTTTTAAGTTCATTTTTAACCCTTTAGCATAGTTATTTGAATAATGATTCAAAATTAAATGATGGAAAATCAAAAGAGCATAAACTATTTGGAAAAATAATGCACCCGAGGTAGTGGCCTCTTACTATGATCTAATTGTTAGTATTACCCATCCAATCATGTTTTTTAGTTAACACCTTGTTGTTCATGTACTTACAAACATGCGCAATAAGATCAATAACCATAAAAAATGGAGTCTCGACTTTTTGTGTTTTAAGTTCATTGTTTACCCTTTAGCATATTTATTTGACCCTTTAGCATAGTTACTTGAATAATGATTCAAAATTAAATGATGGAAAATCAAGAGAGCATAAACTATATGGAAAAAGAATGTAACTCAGTTAGTGGCCTCTTATTATGATATAATTGTTGGTATTACCCATCGAATCATGTTTTCTGCACCACTATTAGTTAACACCTTGTTTCTCATGATGTACTTACACACTTGTGCAATAAGATCAACAACCAAAATTGGATAAGGCATCACACAAAACCCCAAGGACTTTGCACAAAAAAAAAATAAACTAAAATACAGTGCTTTACCAGAGGCTCACTAAACAATATTGGTGCATTCATTCTATAGTTATTGAGGGTGTCCTATACAATAGAATTGTGAATATCTCAACTAACTTGATTTTGTTATTCAACTACACTTCTTTTGACTTGAATTTGCAGTTTTGAATTTGTGTTATTCAAATCTTTTATTGTTTTTGAAATTTTTCTAGTTAAAAATTTGGATGTTAATTTGTGAAGAATTCTTTTTGAACTTTTAGACTATTTTTTAAAATGTTCTTCTACTTTTATTATGTGTAATTAAATTTGTGGACTCCACAGTTGAGAAGTACATCCTTGGGTTTTGTTACCACCTTCACCCTTGCCATCGTTGTTACCCTATTACCTACTTACCCATCATGATTCAAAATGTTATTCCTTATTTTCCATGACTAATAATATGAAACTCTATAACAAAGAAATTAAATAATTACATGTTGTATAGGTTTGAGATATATATGAGATATATAAATATACTTCAAATTGGATAATATATATCCTAATGTATAATACAACATTAATTGTTTGCAAAGAAATACATAATACATTTTGTTTGTCATTTGTCACCCTCCAACTTCAATGAATTGCATATTCAATTTGACATTGAGAAATTTCATTCGACGTCCCTCACCTTCTCCCATCCATCGCCACTCCTTTAACTTTTCCTTTCACTGTATTTCTCAGCCAAATGATTCTATGCCCGAGAGGAACCCAAAATTTGTTTGAAATTTTGAAAGGTAATATATATAAAAACTCATCTTAATTAATTGTTGGTGTAACGTATATAAGATTCTATGTCTCACAGGAGTAATTTTCTGGAGCATAGTACTATTGTTTTATCCTGTCATACTTTTCTATGCCCGAGGAGGAACCCAAAACTTGTTTGAAAATTTGAAAAGTAACGTATATAAAGGCCCATTTTAATTAACTATTGGTGTAATGTATATAAGATTCCAGGTCTCATAGGAGTAATTTTATGGAGCATAGTACTATTGTTTTGTCCTGACATCTTTTTCTATGCTCGAGGAGGAACCCAAAATTTCTTTGAAAATTTGAAAAGTAACATACTATATAAAGACCCAATTTAATTAACTGTTGGTGTAATGTATATAAGATTCCAGATCTCATGGGAGTAATTTTTTGGAGCATAGTACTATGGAAAGCCTTATCCACCATGCACTAAGCCAATGATTGGCTTAGTGCATGGTTCCCCAGGTGAATAAAAGTACTCATGTAGTCGTGATGTAGGTGAATGGTTTCATGGATGATGGTGAGCATCCATCTGATGTTATCGCACTATCCCCCATACACTTTGGACACATTAATTACCAACCGCCACCATAGCCAGAGACTTGACATGGATTAGCTGGCAGCGAATTCAATATGGCATGCCATTCATTGCAATTAAACCCATCTGCCAACCGATTGGTAATGATTAGCTCACTGAAGAAGCTTAAAATAGAGCTCTAATTAGCATGCACTGAGAATTACTTACCAAGCGTCGGAAAATTCGATAAATTCATATTATCTCAGGCCTTTACCAATAGAGATCATCAATTATCTGGTATTCTTTTTCATTCAATTTCCTGTGATTATTTGTCTTGCCGCAATTGATGTCATTTTTCTTTAAATCAAAATAGTGTTGTTTTATAACAAATATATTCTAGTTGATAGTGTTCTCTCTATAGACCTCCCACCATTTGCTTAGTCTCTTGGAAGTTGTTCCAGGCACTTGGGTTACGATTTTCTTCCACCTGTTACTGTATTTGGCCTGAATACTTATAACGAGATGTTACTCATCTTCTGATAAGGAGCCCTTCTTGATTTTGAGATTCAAGTAGTTCTTCCACCTCTCTGCATGGGATTTGGGATCTCTTTCCAAGGATCTATTCATTCTCTGCGATACAATATTCCATTCTTGTGGTCAATATCACTTAACATAGGCATGTAACAAAGAATATTCTTCAAACCGCCACCTTTTCCTCTCCTTCATCTTTCCATTTCATGGGGTTCTTTATCCTAATAAACTAAAATTAGGATCATAACATCAAACCAAATCTAAGCATATGCATTTCTTGAATAAATAAATAAATATTTTCAACAAAGCACACTTGCCTACATATATCTAACATCATATTTTCAGCGATGGAAGATAAAATCTAAAAGAAAGTCCAATGTTTTAGGAAAATTAATTCTAAACCCAAACTGACACAAAATTATCATGCAGAAGATGAGAAAGTGAGAAAGAAATCTGAAAAATAGGCCTAGGTCAACAAAAACTAATCTTAAAAGCTAGATGCACCTGAGGTCCTTATGAAGTAAACTACCTGATAAGGTTCACTCTTCTAAAATTCAATTTTGAACGATCGTTAAGTAAACTTTGCAACACAATCGATGTGTAGGTCAGGTGCTCAAAATTTGGGGTTGTAGAGGCATTTCATCAACCTATGTGGTCGTATTTCATCCCCATCAGGCCGGTCAGGAAGGGTTTCCAAACTCAAATATTACTCACACACCCACTCTATATATCGACCCATCTCTTCCTCATTTCGTTTTAATTTTCTTGGTCAAATTTTAAAGGAAACAACTATTAAAAGACATTGTACTAGGGATAGAGTACATGATGGGAAACAATGACCTATGAATGGGGCCAATGTTGAAATTTTTTCAAAATGTTTCTGTATGCACCGAAATTTGACATGGATAGACTGTTTGTATGCCTTGATGATATGGGAGGGTTTCCAGACTCAAAAACCACTCTAGTTCAATAGTAATCTTGATTTTCCTTGACGATATGTAGCTTGATTTTTCATATGGAGCTTCATTCTCATATTTAATCTAGTTCAGCAATAACCTGATGGAAAAAAGTAACTTGTGAATGGGGCCAATGTTGAAATTCTTTCAAAATGTTTCTATATGCACTGAAATTTGACATGGATAGATTGTTCACTTGATTTAATGATATGGAAGGGTTTCTAGACTCAAATATACGGTACTAAATGAGAGAACATGTGTACTGCCAATGAATTTTAAAAGTAACAACAAACATACATTTTACTAGGTCTAGACATGGGCAATGGTGACCTATGAATGGGGCCAACATTGAAAAATTTTCAAATTGTTTCTGTATGCACTGAAATTTTACATGGATAGACTATTTGCATGCCTTAATGATATGGGAGGGTTTATAGACTAAAATTTGACTCACACACCCACCTGTTTCCATCATCAATCCATCATGTAAACCATAAACCCTATTTTTCTTTCAAAGTACAAAAATATCTTGACACAATTTTTAAGTTTGCATCAACCTTTCTTCATTTTTCTTTCAGGTTCTACATTGTATATACAATGTATGTGTGTCATAGTTGTGATGAAAAATCCCTCTTTTCGTTCATTTTTTAATCAACACTATAAAAATGACTGTGATGAATGGCCCATGCATCCCTAAGGAAATTTCTATGATCTTTTCCCTTGTCGTTTTACCCTAGAGAATTACTTGGTAAAACATGAGAACCATACTTCATGTTATAAATTCATTTGAAATGACCATTGTTATATCACATATTGCATGTGTGATTCCATAAATCCCTAGGCATGGACCATAAATCCCTCTTTTTTCGTTGAATGGTTATTCAACACCATAAAAATACTCCCTTGCAGTACTAGATGTGGAGACGTGTGTATTGTCGAATGAATTTTACAAGGAACAAGGAATGTAAATTTTTCTAGGACTAGATATGGGCAACAATGACCTATGAATGGGGCTAATGTTGAAATTTTTTCAAAATGTTTCTGTATGCACTGAAATTTGACATGGATAGATGATTCACATGCCTTAATGATATGGGAGGGTTTTTGGACTCAAATTTGACTCACACACCCACTTTCTTCCATCATCAATTCATCATGTAAACCATAAACCCTATTTTTCATATGTTCTAGTAGATATGTTAATGATTCCTAATTTCATATTTGCATTTGACTCAAGGTACAACTATCTTGCAAAGTATCAAATTTTAATTTCAAGTTGATAAACCAAATATGAAATGAATCCTAATTAAAACCATCAAGTGTTGGAATTTGTCATTTAAGTGTAGTGTCATGTAGTTATCTTTTAAAACATAGAGAGAGTAGTCTCTATAGAAGTAAAGCAATATATTTTTATTGGATTCTCTTGTAAGTTGATGTTGATCTTTTTAAACTTTAAGAATAGGTACCAGAGGAGAAAATCAAGGACAATTTAGTACCCATCACTTATGAAAACATTTTCATTGGAAAGAGAGACGAAGAAGGGAATTCAAGGGAAAGAGAAAAGGAAAGGATATCATCGCTAGAGCGACAAATGTAAATAATCTTGCAACAAATTAGCTATACTATTGACGAAAAAAATTTGTTCGATAGTATAGATAATTCGTCACAAGAATCTTTACATGGGATAAACAAAGGAAATGGATGATGTGGCTCCAAGTATAGCTAATTCGTCACAAGTATCTTCAAATGTACACATGGGATACAATTCGTCGCCTTTCTTCATTTTTCATTTAGGTTCTACATTAATGTATATACAATGTATGTGTGTCATAGTTGTCATGAAAAATCCCCTTTTTTTGTTGATTTCTTAATCAACACCATAAAAATATTCCCTTGTAGTACTAGATGTGGGGACATGTGTACTGTCGAACCGAACGAAAATTGTATTAGACTAGATACGGGAAATAGTGACATGTGAATGGGGCCAACGTTGAAATGTTTCCAAATTGTTTTTGTATGCACTGAAATTTGATATGGATAGACTATTTGCATGCCTTAACGATATGGGAGGGTTTCTGGACTCAAATTTGACTTACACACCCACTTTCTTCCATCATCAATACATCATGTAGACGATAAACCCTAATTTTATTTCAATGTACACAAATTGGTTGACGCAAGTTTTAAGTTTTCATCAATCTTTCTTCATTTTTCTTTCAGATTCTACATTAATATTGTATATACAATGTATCTGTGTCATCGTTGTGATAAAAAAATCCCTCTTTTTTGTTGATTTCTTAATAAACACCATAAAAATAATCCTTTGCAGTACTAGATGTGGGGACGTGTGTATTTTCAAACTAATTTTACAAGGAATAAGGAACGGAAATTGTATTAGGACTAGACACAGGCAACAATGACCTGCGAATGGGGCCAACGTTGAAATTTTTTCAAATTGTTTCTGTATGCACTGAAATTTGACATGGGTAGACTATTTTCATGTCTTAACGATATGGGAGGGTTTATGGACTCAAATTTGACTCACACACCCACTTTATTCCATCATCAATTCATCATGTAAACCATAAACCCTAATTTTCTTTCAAATTACACAAATTGGTTGACACAAATTTTAAGTTTTCATCAGTCTTTCTTCATTTTTCTTTCAGTTTCTACATTAATATTGTATATAAAATATATTTGTCTCATATTTGTGATGAAAAATCCCTCTTTTTCATTGATTTCTTAATCAACACCATAAAAATACTAGACACGGGCAACAGTGACATGTGAATGGGGCCAAGGTTGAAATTGTTTTAAATTGCCTCTGTATGCATTGAAATTTGACATGGATAGACTATTTTCATGCCTTAATGATATGGGAGGGTTTATGGACTCAAATTTGACTCACACACCCACTTTCTTCCGTCATCATATGATCATCATGTAAACCATAAACCCTATTGCTCATATGTTCTAGTAGATATGTTAATGATTCTTAATTTCATATTTGTATTTGAATCAAGGTACATGTTGGCATAAGGGTTGACCCAGGGTTCGACTCTTACATCTCACCAGCAAGCCCTAACTACTGGCCCTTTCAACAACACCTACGAAGAATATGCAGTCTCACCCGAAGTAGCAATAGGGGGTTGCAGGGCACATGTGTCTACAACCAGAGGAAACGCAAAGTGGATCCAGGACAATAACACACAAAAATATAGTTATTATTTATCTCTCTTAAGCCTACTTCGCAGGTCATATCTCTGATCTAACACAATAATTCAATAACAGTATATCAGATGGAAAATAACACAGCATCAATCACAAAGAACAACAAGGTATACATGGTTCACTCTCTCCCTAGGGCTACGTCCACAGAACCATGTTTCTTGATATATTAGGTGAAAACATACAATTCTATCTATGCACTTATCTTGCAGATCTCTCTCTCTGTCTCTCGTCCCTCCCTGCGCACCCAACTCCAGAGTGATATTCGCACCCAGCTGAAGATCTTACAATACAGTCTCAACATTGTTCTCTACAACAACACTCAACAATGAACAACAACAACCATAGTATCAACAAACCAACCTAGAAAGACAGAATGAACGTACCCTCCCAAGTCTTCTAGACCTTTATTTATACATTACATATAAAATTCTAGGTGTCAAAACCCCAAATCCAAAACCCTAGGTGCTTGAACCCTAGGTCAACTTGACCCACGTTTTTAGGGCTTCGCCAACCTGTCCTTCCTCTTTTTACATGAGGTGATCAAAAGCACTTGTTGATGTTTTATTCCACTTGCTGAGTTGTCCACGATCCATCTTCTTTGTTTCTTTTTCTTCCTCAATCTTCTCTTCCAACGACTAGCTTTTCCTTCCTTTTCTCCTTATTTGTTTCTTATTTAACCACTTCGACCCCTCTTCAACTTATATTCCTTTTGTGTATTTCATACTTCACCTTTCTTCCTTAATCTTCACTTCCTTTCATAACCAAGGGCCAACAAGCCCCAAACACTCACATGCGACTCATCCCGAGTCACTGCAAGGCTGAACCTTCTATTTTACTTCGACTGCAAACTATGCGAAGCAGCTTGTGCTTTCTTCTCTGTCCCTTCCCATGATTGTGCATACTGTCTTTTTGTAATGTCCCCACTTTGGGATATCATCACAGTGCAAAGATTTATGGTGACCAAAGTAGCTAGATGGATGCTATAGCGAGTACAGGGGTATTTGAGAGGCATTGTGGGGTCCAGCTTGCATTGATGGTAATATTCCATCATTATGATCCATTCCACACAGGTTGGCTTTGGTTTCGTTGCATTTCGATGATTTCCATTATTTTGACTATTTTGAGCTATAAGTTAATTGAAATCACTGAAGATAACATTTTGGGCACATTACTTGGAGGAACCTCTCAGTGTAATAGCTCATTGGAATCGGGAGGAGAAACACTACAGGATGGGATGGCTAGAAGTGACTTTCAGTGGCCAGGGAAGCCACAAGGAGAGATAAGGAACTTTTCAGAGGTAAAAAGGTTAATTAATTAATTAAAGTGATTTAATTAATTAATTAAATATTAATAAAATGAAAGTCACTTTGGAGGGACAAGGTGAATCAAAAGTATAAAGGAAAGGCAAGGGCCTCTTCTCATTCATTCATGTATCTTTATCTTTTGATTTCTGGCTTCTAGCTAGTGAGCCCAACATTGGGAGTTTTGAGGGTTTTGACTTAACAAACCCTAGAGGGCAATTCGGTGGTGAAAGATTCTACCTAGCTTGTCCCAAGCTTGGTCCCGAATATGCAATACTCTCCCACACCATTCTAGTTCCATATCTACTCAGTCGCAGGGGGATTCTACATCAGTTTCATGTGCAAATAGAGAGAGGGCGCACCAGTTGAGGGTTTCCAACAAGAGGGGCGCACCATCCTTGGATAGAGATTCGTTGCAGGAGATTGGCAGGGTCTTTGGAGATTCCGTCACTTGGTTTCTTCTTGCAGGGTCTTCACCATCATTCCTAGTTCTTTCTGAGAGAGTTTCATGGTTCATATTATTTCTTAGAGCAGTGGGACGAATTGAAGAGAAGGAGGGCATTTTTGAGATTCATATCTAGTCAGTTTGGAGGAGTTATACTTTAGATATGACCCTGAGACTTCACCTAGTGACTTGCAGTGTCCCGATCTATATTTCTAGATATTTTCATAGCATTTGGAGGCTTCCTTTAGCAGGTCCGAATTATCTAGGGCTTCAGTCATCCAGTGGGGTGCACCATTCAGTGGGGGATTTTATATCTACAACGATTGAGAGGGATCTTGGAGATTCGGGCACCTGGGTTATTCTTACCATCACCCGATATACTGTTTGACACCTTTCTTGAGATGATTGGACATCTTTGGTAGCAGGGCCAAAATATTGAGGAGCTTTTGTCCTTCAGTAGGACATGGCATCTTCCAGCTTGAGGGGTTTGGCACTTGGCATTGGTCTTCATCTTATATCCAGTCTTTGGAGGCTTATTTTGTATTGTCGGGAGCATTTTGTAGTAGCTCATACTTATTATTCATTGTCTATCTTCTTGGCCATCTGTTGAGCATTCCAGATCGACATCTTCATTGTAGCAGGTTCTTCTATCTTATGAATAAAAGAAGATTTGAGATGTTTTGTCTTGTATATCATATTGAATATGGTTGAGGTATGTTCCATGGTTATATCTTTCTATTATTTGCTGCATAAACACATATAAACACCTCTAAACAAATAAATCAACAAACTGTTTGACGAAATACCTCACTCAGGAAAAGTTTTAAAAAGACACCAAAACAGTGATGATCCTTGCATAATGGCTTGGGATCATTACACTTTTATGTGTCTAGTACCCAGTTTCAACTACACCTTGTACCTAGACCCCTCTTTTCTTTTCTTTTATTGAGGGTTGTGAGGTAGCTGGTTGTCATAATACAATTTCAACTGGCTCCCATTTACCAAACCTTATTTCCATTCTCCATTAAGGGTTTTCAAATGCCCAACTCCTCCTTCTGTGACATAGGAAAACTCAAATGGTCATACCCAATGTGTCCTGAACTTCCTTGGATGCTTCATGAACTTGTTGTCATATAAAAATACCAAATATCCTTGCTTGAATGCCTTCCTCTTGATGTGTCTATCATGATAATCCTTTTCTCTTTCTTTTTGTACCTACTGATGAAATCCTACAATAAACCTATCTTCTTCCAGTTCCAGCAACTGCGCAAGCCTGTGTTGAACAATGTCGGTGTCATCCATACCTGTAAATTATACAATTCTTAAAATAGGAACCAAGTATTCCATAGGTACCACTACTTCCAAACCATATACCAACTTAAATGGGGTCTACGTTGTTAACTTCTTGCAGGTAGTTTTGTAGGCCCACAATACTATTGGAATTCTTAAATCCCAATCATCTATGTTGACACTACAAATCTTATTCAGTGTTGTCTCCAAGATGTTATTGAAAGATTCGATTGTACCATTCTCTTGTGGGTTGTATGGAGTATTGTTCTGATGGTGAACTTCAAATTCCTGAGTCAAGGCTTCAATAGTTTTGTTGATGAAGTGTGTGCCTTGATCACTCATGAGGATCTTATGGCATCCAAATATTTTGATAATATCCTCAAATATGAATTGTGCAACTGTAGATACACTACATTATTTAACTACTCTTGCTTATGCCCATCTAGTTAAATATTATGTCGCAGTGATAATGTATCGAGATCCTGTGCACCTTCCCGGTGGGGTAATAGGTCCCACAAAGTCAATGGCCTATTTCTCGAATACTTGTAATGTTAATTGTGGTGCTAAAGGCATCTCATCCATTTTAGAAGCCTTTCCTACTCTTTGACATACATCGCAGGCTCTATAGTATTCCTTAGCATCTTTATGTAAAGTAGTCCACTAGAGGCCAACTCTGAGAACCTTCTAATTTTTTTCTTTCCCTACATAGTGTCCTCTTGTGATGCCTTCATGTGCTTCTACAAGAATCAGTGGTATTTCTGCCTCCATAACACATCTCCTCAAGATCTCATCTGGTCCCATCTTATACCATTGTCCAGCTATGAGTTGAAAATTTGCAGCATGGACTACCAATTGTTTCTTCAGAATGCTTTTGTACTCATGAAGTGCCATTCATGTGGAAATGAAATGAACTAACTCGGAAAAGTGATCATCAAATTTCCTGATAGCTAGCAATTGTGCATCTGGTAGTGTATCCTTCAAACTAGTAGGTTCCTCTCCATGTTCTAACCTTGATAAATGATCAGGTCCTTTATTCATTCTTCCTAGCTTGACCACAATTTCAAAGTCATATTCCTAGAATAATGGTAGCCATATGCATATTCTTCCCCCCAACACTATCTTGTTAGCTAAGTGTTTTAATGTAGAATGATCAGTGAACATATGAAAATGTCCTCCCAACAACTAGTGTCTGAATTTTTGCAGTGCATAAACCATAGCCAAGCCTTTTCTTTCAGTCATAGTGTAGTTTCTCTCATCTGTAGAGAGATTCCTGCTAGCAAAGGCTATAGGATGGTCAATGTCTCCTACACTCGTATGTGTTAAACCTACTCCCAATGCAATGGATGAGGCATCAACATGAACATTGAACTCCTTACTCCAATCTGGAAAAATCAAGATTGGCATAGTGACCATTTTCTATTTGAGTGTGTCAAAGCTCTGTTGGAATTCTTCTGTCCATTGGAACTTACTGTCTTTCTTTAATAGCTTCTCCATAGGCATTGTTATCTGTGCATAGCCTTTAATGAAATTTTTTTAGTATCTAGTGTGCCCCAATGTAGAGCGTAGCTGCCTAACTGAAGTGGGAGGAGGTAGATCAACAATGATGGAAATCTTGGAAGGATCCACCAATAATCCCTTCTTACACAAAATGTGCCCAAGCAACACCCCAAAGGGTGAAAAGAAAATACACTTTTTAAAATTCAGGGAAATCTAACATTGCCCACAATTATCTAACATCAATATCAAACATTCAATGCGGTCTTTCATTAGGCTAAAAACACTCCAACCGTCAAAATATGCTTCCAAGAACTTGTGTAGAAAGTCCTTAAATGCTTCAACCACCACCTTGGAAAATATGGTTGGTGCATTATTTAAGCCAAAAGGAATCATAGTGTACTAAAACAAACCCCATTCTATTGCAAATTTGTTCTTATGTCGATCTTCCTTAGCAATCCTGATCTGGTGATAACTTGAAAATCCATCTGTGAATGAGTAGACCTCCTGTCCTCCTGTGTTATCTAGAACTTCATCGGTAAAGGGTTTAGGGAATGGATCATGTAGGCATGCATCATTCAGTTTCCTTAAATCTACACAAATTATGATTTCTCATGTCTTCTTATCCTGTACCACCATAGGGCTAATCCATTCATATTCTTCAACAAGTTATGTTATCACACCAACTTGTCAGAGTCTTGTGAATTTGGGAATTTTGCCTGATTCTGTAATTTTTTCTATCTCTCCTCCTTTTTGCAGACCAAATCGTAAGGTTTTTCTTTCGGCATATAGTTTTCTTATTTTTTCCTACCTGAGAGGTGTCAGCCCCAAGCCTTTATGTTTTCTCTAAATTCAATCACTTCTTTCTCTTTGTCTCTGTCACTTATCCTTTTTCCTTCCTGAGCCCTCAATCAGTCATCCAAGTATTCATTTACAAAGGCTGCATCCATAAGCATAAGAGAAACACTTAAAATGGTATGTTATGGACTCAAATCAAGTGAGAGAGCAAGATCAGATTTCAACAGAGGATATCCATCATGCATATCGGATCGACGACCATCAGAAAATCAATATCGTAGAAGTTACAGGAAGTATAGTGTCATACATAGTTCTAAAATTGCAAGGCCATCCTAGTTGTCAATCCTGGGAAGGACGCGTGGTGCAAGATTAGTGTTTCGATGACTCGCAGAATGAATCAGTCAAAGGGAAGAGTCATGAGGACTCTCAAAATGAAAAGTTGTTAAATGATATGGGTTGTTCATTACAGAAGGACATGTGGCGTAGGATCAACATGGAGAAAGTTTTTTCAGAAAATCTCAAGTGAGAAATGTCAATGACCAGGACCCCGAAATGCTTATATTCATCTGGGTCGTCTGATCAAAGGGGATGCGTGGAACTTGATCCAAGAGGTCACAATTTCACGACTCGGAGGTTTGAGCATGGAGCACAACGTGAGTTTTCAAAAATCAAAATCGAAACGTGCATAAGAGTTGGGCCCACGATCACAACCGACAGTCATATGGAAGCAGGGTCATAAAGAAAGGGAAAGCACATATTAAGCAGTGAGTGGTTGAGATTGTTCAAGGTGATCATAGACATCAATATCAAAGGGGGTCCAACTGTCGATCCAGATGGGTCATTTCGCATTTTCGAGCATTGGGATATTTGAAATCAAGTGGAGTGAAAATTCTCGAAATGCGAAATCCCAAAATTTCATGTGGGATAAGCATGAGGTCGCGGCCCGAGATCATGTGAAGCGATGGAAAGGAGTTGCACCCAAGGCCAAAATCGCTTGTATTATTCTCAGTAGCAGATCTCTATGGTTTCAATATGACAAGATAAATTGGAAGGAGTCGTGGGCACCTCCCGGAACGTTCATGGGTGTCAGACCTCACCCTGAACCCGATGAAAGTAGTTAATGAAATTGGGGAAGGTGGTTGAAACCTTGTTTCACTAGATAAATAGAAATCATGGAATAAATGGTCATGGAAGTAGACTTTCAGTCCAAAGTCCCCTGTCAGCAAACTTTCTTTCAAAGCCCATACTGATCTGAACTCGCGTCTAACAGAAGAATGCATGTACAGACTGACAAAATAATATGTAGATGAAAAACTTTGATTGTAGTGGCCAGGTCATGATCCCGGTGGTGACAAGTTGTTCTGAGTATAAATACTCAGTTTTGATATTTTTTTAGGGTCACTGGTTGAGCTAGGCTCTCGTGTTGTAAAGTTTTAATGAATCTCTGGTTATTCTAGTTAGGTATCAGTATTCGAGACTTTTTATTTAATGTAAGTCATCTTCTTTTCATATCTCTGTAAAAAACTATGTTAGAACACTCTGGCATGGAGGATCCAATCAAGGGTAGTTATGTTTTTGTGATGTAGGCTTGATCACAGTGACATCACAACCAATTTTAATCAATTTATGTGTTTTCTTTTCCCTCCAACGTTGAATGACTTGGGCATGGATGATCCAGTCGGGTTTTTTTTATTGAATTGTGATGTATGTTTGAATTCAGTTCAGTGATAATTTCATTCAGTTCCTTAAAACTCTAAAACAAGAGGATCTTGTCTTCTGAGTTTTTCCTCTTTAGGTTGATGGAAGACAGGATGTCCATAGCATACCTCTTCACTCTCCTCAAGTTATCCCCCCTACTCACCTTTATTACAACTTATTGAATAAATTTAGATCAAGACCTCGTCTTCTTATACATACCAGCCAAGTTTTTTGAGTTAAAGTGACATAATCATGAGGTTGCATCCATTAGACCACCCTTAAATTTATTCATTGTGACATATAAACGGATGGTTACTGGGCTTACCTCTACCGCAATCCATAGGTGAATTATGGTGCTAACATTTATGGCATCGTTGTCAGGGATGAATTGAATATTTTCCTTGGGATAGAATGACAAATATTATTGATTCTGAAGGTGCATCAGAAATCAGTACCATTGAAGATTGCAACTTTCACCTGGTGACTCCACTGTCTGGAGACTCCACTAGTTCAGTTGGCTCCGAAATGCAGACACACGAGATCTTATCCACAACTGCCTCTAGCCATGCCTGGAGCTAACCCAGAGAAAATTATCAAAAAAGGAAAGACCCCTCAAGAAGGTACTTCAGCTACTGAACTAGGTGATTCTGGTAATTTTCATCATCCCCCCTCTGAAACTCCATTAGTTGCTTCTCATACTCCTATTATATCTTCTTTTGGAGTTTCTAGAGCTTTAAATTTTGGAAGTTTTCCTGTTGTTTTCTCATCTCCTAGCCTCGATTTGGAAGGAGAAAATTTTGACACTCTAGTCTCCCCTGAGGTGGTTCCCTGGCTCAGACCCAGGACCTTAAGAGATTTTCCCACTCCAGGTTTTACTATCCCTTCCCCTATCAAATTTTTTGTAGGAGAAGCCTCTTTTCCTGCCAGCTCTACTACCTTTTTCTCGAGAAGCACATTTCCAATCTCACATATTTGAACTCCATATCCACCTGCTTCTCCTCTTGTTCACACTCCAATGGTGGGAGAAAATCCCCTTAGAACTAGAATGGAAGCTATAATGGTTGCTAGGTATTCCCCTCTTGTTTTTCCTCAGCCTATGAATGCCCTACCATATGGTGGCTACCTTAAGTAGTTACCTAAGTTCACGGGTGAGGGAGACATAACTGCAGAAGCACATCTAGAAGCCTTTTATAGTTTTACATATAATCACTCCATAGAAAATGAAGATGTATGGATGAGGATTTTTGTTCATAGCCTCGATGGTGAAGCCAGGAAGTGATTCGGGTCCTTGCCTCCTAGATCTATTGGTGGGATCAAATCCCTAGATGAAGCTTTCTTAAAGGATTGGGGAGATAAAAAGGATCTCCTGTACTATATTACAAAGGATGGAGATCTGAAGAAGGAGGAAGGGGAATCTGTGTCTGATTTCTCCAAGAGATTTAATAAAATCCCCACTAAAGTCAAGCCTACAGAAACCTCTGTAAAGATTACTTATGCTAGCGCTTTCGATCCTGATTTATGTCTCCTGTTAAGAGAAAGAAGAGCTACCACATTGTCTCATATGCAAGATGCAACCCTTGAAGTAGAGTCTAATATATTTGTAGTTGATAAACTCAGGAGAAAGGCTAACAGAGACAAAAGAAGAGGGAGGTCTGGAGTTTCAACCTTTGGTTCCTCTGCTATCCATCCTCAATTTGATGAGCTTACTAAATTAGTAAAATCTATGTCTGTTGAGATGGATAAGTTGAAGCTTGAAGGAAGACAAAACTATAGAAATCCACAAAATTTTGATAACAGAGGTAAATTTAGGAGACCTAACAACGCTCCTCAGATTCTCCCAAGAGAGTAGAGGAACAAAGATAGAAATGATCAGAACATTGAGACTCCTCTCCAAAATAGTCTTGTTACGGATGATGAAGGTGAGAATGAATACCTTGATCCTGAAATTCACTACCTTGGAGACACTTCCTCTTTTCCTCATTTGATTCAATCTTCATACGAGGAATATCTCATGGACAACCAAATTAATGAGTTAAGTAAGGGAGACAAGGCCAATAATATCCCAAACAAATAAATCTGAGGTCCAAGAAGAAAGAAGGAAAGCATGATGTTCCAGAGCAGACTACCAGAGTAGAGAAGCCTACCAAAGATGTACCAGACAACAACAAGGGTAAGAAATCGCAAGCCCCCTCTCCAGTGATCAAAGTTCTTGTTCTAGAAGTGAAAGAAGTCCTAAATACCCCTCCCCTTTTTAGTTTTTACCATGAAATTAAAAAAATTAGAATCCCTGTACCCCTTTCCGAACTGGTCAAACATAAATATTTCAAAAGGAGCCTCTCTAGACTATTGCAGTCTAAACCCACTTCTCACTCCACAGACTCAGTCAATTTTCTGGATGAAAAGCCAGCAGTTATTTTAGGTCCTTTAGTAAAAGACAGAGATGAATCCTCTCCTTATTTCTATACCTCACTCAACATACATGATAAGGTGTTGCACAACTGTCTTATGGATTTGGGGGCATCCCATAATCTCATGCCCAAAACTGTCATGGATGAACTCAGGTTAGAAATCAATAAATCTTACCATGAACTGTTTTCTTTTGACTCTAGGAAAGTGAAATTTCTCAATGTCATCAAGGATATGATTGTGACCTTGTTTCAGTTGCCCATGAAAAGTGTGGTCATGGACATTGTGGTTGTTGATGTTCCCCACAAGTTTGGCATGCTATTGTCAAGATCTTGGATAAAAAGACTTGGGGGAACCTTGCAAATGGACCTCACATATTCCACTATTCCTATTTTTGGGGGGGATGATATAGGTGGATATCAGTGGCCACTCACCTTTTCCAACTGGCTCAAAACGGTTTTCTGACAATTTTGGTAATTTACTATTTTTAGCAGTTTTCACTTTCGGAGCCGTTTTGAGACCCTAAATGATGTTTTTTGGGAACACAGCTTAGAAATATGAAAGTTACTTCAATGTTTTGCCTAAAATTAATCTCCATGATGATACCTTTCCAACGGTCTATCATGCGCCTAAAAAAGAGATCGTATGCAAAAGTGACGACCCCGAGAAGTTGATGTACTAACTTACCCAGATGGGGCCCACATGACTTTTGGCGCTTCATCTCCTAGGGTTATTTTTTTGGATGTATAGGGTTTTTGGAATTCCTGTTTATTGTAAAAATGCCTTCAAAGCCTCATTGTAATCATATTCATGCGAATGCGAGTAGCTGTCACATCTCTTCTCAAAGATAAGTTGCCACCATTCTAGTGAGTCTTTCACTCTATATTTTTACAGTATCTGTACATTTATTTCATTAATAGAAATCATGTCTTACTGTATCTCTGTGTTTATGGTTTCATCTCTGATATATTTCTATTATATTATTGGATATCTGGGATATCTCTATGTATTTCTTTATTATATCTCCGCTCTCATTTTGTGCCGAAAATAATTTGGATCAGTGGTATCAAAGCAGGCTTCTCTTGATCATTTTTTTTCAGTGCATGTCCCCGACGAGGTCTAAGTATAGAAATTTGGGTCTCAAGATTGTCTCTATGGAAGACAATATCTCTTGCATGCCCAAGAAATCCTCCATGGTGGAAGAAAATAAAAATGACGGGGGAGACGATCCTATCAGTTTGTTGCTTGAGAAAGCTCTCATGTGACAAAGGGACGAAATGATGGATAATTTTTCCCACATCCTTCAACATATGTCGATAGCAACAGACACATATTCATCAAACAACCAATTTGGAAGCACCTCTCCTTTAAAGGTATAGGTTAATTTTGATATTCCTGTATTTGAAGGTCAAATAGATGCGAATGCCCTAGACAAATGGTTAAATCTGTTAGAAGGTTATTTCTCTATTCATAATTTTTTTGACAGGGAAAGGATCACCTTAAAACTACTTAAAGATCTCCCCCATGTCAAACATTGGTGGTAAACTTACTGGGATAAAATTTCCACAGAGGATTCTGGAATATATAGGGTCGAGCCCACTTGGGATTTTCCCGTGGATGCGGTAAAGGAACAATATTACCCTATTGGAAACTATGAGGACTAGTACATGAGATGGACCACACTGCGGAAAGAGAGGGGCCAAGTAGTTACAGAGTTCACCAATACCTTCCATACCTTATGCACCAAGCTGGGTATCAAAGACTCCGAATGAAATTTGGTTCTGAAATACCGTGGGGCTCTACACAGATACATCCAAACTGAAATGGATTTTCTGGACATCCCATCACTCGGTGCTACTTATCGATATGTTGTTAAAATCGAGCAGACATTTAAGCACCAGAACAAACAGGAGTTTGGATATACAAATGTGCAACAACCAAAGTATGAAAAATACGGCCCTAACAAACAGTCTCTCGAAAATGAGTCCAAGGCATAGGAAAAGAAGGGCCACGGGAAGACAAAGAAGGACACCGAAAAATGGTGTGATTTCCACAAAATCCCCTGGCACAACACCGATGAATGTCGCTCGAAACAATCATTGGTGGTTGAGATCAAATACAAGGAGTCGTACCCTGATTCAGAATCTGATTCTGAAAATACTGGTAAAGGACAGATCATTGACACAAACCCCACTGCAATTGTCACAACCACGACAATTCAACCAAAAGAACCAACAGATCCTGAAGAGGGGGAGCGCCTTTTTCATTCATAGTTGTGGGTGAAGGGGACCCCACTTCATTTTATTGTTTATAGCAGAAGCCAAAAGAACCTAATCTCATCAAAGGTTGTCAAACAATTGGGATTTTTGACAACACCACACCCACAACCATACAACATCGGGTGGCTTCGCCAAGGACGAGATATTCATGTCAGCCATCAATGTCGATTGTCATACAACATACAGCCTTTCAAGGATGAGGTATTATGTGATGTTGCCCCACTGGATGTCTGTGATGTTCTCTTGGGCCAACCATATATGTGGAAGCGCCATGTTTTTTATGAGTCTCGACCCCGCAGTGTCATTGTTTCTCTGGGGGTTATCTCTACAAAATACCAAAGGTATTTTTGACTACTATTCCACCTAAAATGTTTCGCAAGGTAGTATCACATACTACAAAATTCAGCTTCTTCACAGCCTTTTCAAAAGGAGAACATAAGGACTTTCCAACCACTACAGCCTTGCCCCAAGAACCTTCTATCCAACAGAAGCAGGTCGACAAGGTTGCAACAAAGTGAAAATATTCCTTCCGCATACCATCCTCTCATGTATATCAACTTGTTGAACAACCTCAACCTCAAAAGTTTCATGACAGACTTCCACAAACTGAGCAGCGCGACGTCCCCAGCAAGGCAAGTAGCTCACCAAGATTCAGATTCAGCAAACTCTTTTTTCTCTCCCTGGGGCACTCAATGCAATGGAGACCATTTCTTCCTAAGGATGGAGGATTTATCTAGGTGGATATTGGTGGCCACCCACCTTTTCCAACTGGCTCAAAATAGTTTTCTGACAATTTTGGTAATTTACTATTTTTAGCAGTTTTCACTTTTGAAGCCATTTTGAGGCCCTAAACAATGTTTTTTGGGAAAACAGGTTTGCAATATGGATGTTCCTCCAATATTTTGCCTAAAATGAATCTCCTTAATGATACCTTTCCAATGTTCTATCATGCACCTAAAACGGAGATCGTATGCAAAAGTTACGACCTCGGGAAGTTGATGTACTAACCCAAACGGGGCCCACGTGACTTTTGTCGATTCATCTCCTAGGGTTAGGTTTTTGGATGTCTAGGATTTTTGGAATT
Organism: Picea engelmannii; assembly: GCA_009831015.1. Lineage (NCBI taxonomy): Eukaryota > Viridiplantae > Streptophyta > Pinopsida > Pinales > Pinaceae > Picea > Picea engelmannii. Next base: position 83,304 of record ML786186.1, on the reverse strand, counting down.
CTTGTTTATTGTAAAAATCCCTTCAGAGCCTCATTGTAATCATCTTCTTGCGAATGCGAGTATCCGTCACATATCTTCTCAGAGATAAGCTGCCACCATTCTAGCGAGTCTTTCACTCTGTATTTTTATAGTCTCTGTACATTTATTTCATTAATAGAAATCATGTATTATTGTATCTCTGTGTTTATGGTTTCATCTCTGATATATTTCTGTTATATTATTGGATATCTGCGATATCTCTTTTCATTTCTTTATTATATCTCCACTCTCATTTCGTGTCGAAAATAATCTGGATCAGGGGAGCATAGAAGACTTTATAGAGAAGCCCAATTGGCCTATATTATTAGTGATGAGACTAACTCCACTAATCATTCTATATTTTCACTTGACACTAATTTGGGTTCTAGTTTTTTACAGCTCACTGATTCTCCCGAGCCTCCCCTTGAACTCAGAAAGAATTCTGCTACTTTTCATGAAGATTATCCTCTCACCACTTTTGTTTGGAAGATGTTCTTTGATGGAGCCTCTTTTAAGGATGTTGCTAGTGCTCGAGTGATATTTGTTTCACCTTCTATAGAAACCATATCTTTATCCTACAAACTAGAATTTGAAGCTACCAATAATGTGGCAGAGTATGAAGCTCTTGTTTTGGACTTAAGGGTTGCAAAATACATGGGGATCAAGGAAATATCTTTTTTAGGGATGAATAATTGATTGTTAATCAAATTAAAAATATTTATCAAGAAAAACATCCCAGGCTCAGATCTTATAGAAATGAAGTGTGGGATTTAATTGACAGTTTCTTCTTAGCTTTCAACATTTCATTCATCCCAAGAAAGGAGAATAAAGTGGTTGATTCTTTGGTTGTCTCGGCAAGTAATTCAGAGTCCCCTTGCTACCCAAGCTCAGGTATGAGATAGAAGTAAAATGCAAGCCCTCTATACCTGACAATTTCAAGAATTGGAAGGTGTTTGAGGATTATCTTGAGATCAAAAGGTTCCTAGAGACTGTTGAGGAATTTTTAGCATTACATATAGATCAGGATCCTAATTCTGAAGATGAGCTTCACGTTGATGTATTTTTGAAGAAAATTTCTAATCATCATATTGTGCAGTTTCCTAGAAATCACATTCTAAAGGGACTGGTCCCTTTGGAAAGGATATTTGATAGTTCTGATGTGGCAGTAAAATCTAAGAGGCAAATTGAGGATGATGAGATATCTGAGTGCAACATTGGTACAGAGGAAAATCCAAAATTTGTCAAGTTTTCAGGCAACTTGTCTAGGGAGCAAAGGTCCGAGTATGCTAAGCTATTAAAGAAATGTGTTGATGTGTTTGTATGGACTTATGAGGACCTTAGAACATATGACATAAACACTATTTATCACAATATTCCACTGAATGAAGAAGCCAAACCGTTTAGGAAGAAGTTAAGATAGATAAACCCCATGTTACTGCCTATCATGGAGAGAGAGGTAAAGAAGCTTTTAGACACCCAGATTATCGTTCCTTTAAGGTATTCCAAATGGGTGGCTAACTTGGTACCAGTGAGAAAGAAGAGTGGAGAAATCAAACTTTGTGTCGATTTCAAAAACCTAAATAGAAGATCCAAAAAGGACAACTACCCCTTGCCCAAGATGGAGCACATATTATAGAGGATGACAGGTGCATCCAAGATGTCTATGATTGATGGCTTCTCTGGTTACAATTAGATTTATGTTTTTCCCAAGGACAAAGAGAACACAACTTTCACCACTCCATGGGGTACATTCATGTATGCCAATATGCCCTTTGCATTTATGAATGTGGGAGAAACCTTCTAGTGAGATATGGACATTGCCTTCATTGGGGAAAAGGATAAATTTGTGGTCATCTATCTGGATGATGTTGCAGTTTTCTCCAATTCTAATGTAGAGCATTGTGAGCATTTGAAAAGGGTTTTCTTAAAATGCAGGAAGTTTGGTCTCTCCTTAAACCCCAGGAAATAATTATTTTCTATGAAAGAGGGGAAATTATTGGGGCATATAGTATCTACTGAGGGAGTAACAATTGATCCTGGCAGGGTGGAAGCAATCCAAACCTTGTCACTCCCTAGGTCCAGAAAAGAAGTCCAATATTTCCTGGGAAAGATTAATTTTTTGAGGAGGTTTGTTTCCAATTTTACTGAATTGGGAAAGCTTATAACAACCATGTTGAGGAAGGGAAATGAATTTAAGTGGACTATTGAGTCTCAAAATTCTTTTGATTAGATAAATAAAGCCTTGACTGAAGCACCTGTGCTTATCAGTCCTGATTACTCAAAGGATTTCCTCATTTTTTCATTTGCTTCATTTGAGACAGTAGCAGCCATTTTTCTGCAAAAGAACATTGAGGGGATGGAGAAGCCTATTTCCTTTTCCAGACAGGCATTAAGGGATGCTGAGGTAAAATATGACATCATGGAGAAGCAGGCCTACGCTTTGGTGAAATCCCTCAAAGATTTCAGAGTCTATGTTCTGCATTCAAAAATCATTTCATATGTTCCTTCAGCTTCTGTGAAGGATATTCTCATTCAGCCTAAATTAGATGGAAGAAGGAGCAAGTGGATTGCCAAAATCCTTGAATTCGATTTGGAAATAAAGCCCACCAAACTAGTTAAAGGCCAAGGTTTAGCCAAGATGTTGGCCAAATCTAATTGTACAACTTTGGGGGTTAACTTCATCGGCACCTGCTCAAGAGATCAACAATCTGAGTTGTCTCATATAGGTCCACAAGTCAGCCCTACATTGGTAGAATGCGCATGGTACAAAGACATTATCTTTTTTCTGCAAGAATTAAGGCCCCCTAATGGTTTGGGAAAAATCAAGGAAAGAGATTTAAAGCTCACATCAATTAGACATTGCCTCATTTATCAAGTTTTATATTGGAAAGATCCCCTAGGAGTGCTATTAATATGTGTAGACTCACAGGAAGCACAAAGGATCATGTCTGATTTTCATGACAACCTGTGTGGAGGACATCGCTTCTGGAGAATGATGGCCTGCAAAATCCTTAGGGCTAGGTGATTTTGGCCTACTCTATTTGTTGATGTCTATGCAAAGGTCAAAGCCTGTGTCAAATGTAAAAAATTCTTTGGGAAGCAAAAACTAAAATCTCTGCCCTTGAAGCCTATGGTAGCTTTAGGACCTTTTCAGAGTTGGGGCATGGACTTTATCGGTGAAATTCATCCTGCTTCAAGTGGTCAACACAGGTGGATCTTAACTACAACAGATTATTTCACCAAGTGGATAGAAGGTATCCCCACATAGAATGCTTCTTACCAAGTAATCATTGGTTTCCTTGAAGATATTATGGCAAGGTTTGGTTGTCCAAATAGAGTTGTCACTGATAATGTTTCATCCTTCAAAGCTGAACCATTGATCAAGTTTTGTGAGAAGTTTGGAATTGCATTAATTCACTCTACCCCCTACTATCCCCAAGGGAATGGATTAGCAGAGTCCTCTAACAAAATATTGATAAAGATCATAAAAATAATGTTAGAGGACAACAAGAAAGCATGGGATTTGAAGCTCAAATTTTCTCTGTGGGATGATAGAGTGACTACAAAGAGGTCCCTGGGTGTCTCTCCTTTCCAGCTTGTATATGGAGATGAAGCATTTTTTCCTTCTCAGTTCACCTTGCCAGTGGAGAATTTCTTCCAAGACTGCCAGTAAGAGCCCGATGACATGATCAGAAGAATTCTTCAGCTAGTAGAAGTCCAATAGACTAGAGAGAAGGTAATGGACAGAGCACATGACCGTCAGCAAAAAATGAAGTAGGCCTTTGACAGGAAAATCATTAAGGAGGATTTTAGACTAGGGGATCTAGTACTCAAATGGGATCCACCCAGACAAGACAAGGGAAAACATGGTAAATTTTTATCCCTTTGGATTGAACCCTTTAAAATTTCTGAGACACTTTCAAATAATACTTACAGGTTGAAAAAATTGGAGGATGATGAAGTTTTTAGTGGCCCTGTAAATGGGCACTTCCTGAAAATTTGTTTTGTTTAAAGTCGCAGTCAACATCCCACCATTGTAAATATCGTTCATGTTTTATGTTTATTTATTTTTTAATAGGAGACTCCATAGCCCAAAGATAAGGCACTAGAACTACTTGGTCTTGGCATCTCATAGGGAGCATGCCATCCATTGTGGATCCAAATGTTATCACATAAAATTGTTAGAGTCTTGTGAATTTGGGATTTTCACCTAAGTCTGTAATTTTTCCTGTCTCTCCTCCTTTTTGCAGACCCAATCGTAAGGTTTTTCTTTCGGTGTATAGTTTTCTTCTTTTTTCTTGTCTAAGAGGTGTCAGCCCCAAGCATTTATGTTTTCTCTGAATTCAATAACTTATTTCTCTTTGTCTCTGTCACTGATCCTTTTTCCTTCCTGAGCCCTCAATCAGTCATCCAAGTATTTATTTACAAAGGTCGTAGCCATAAGCATAAGCACAACACTTAAAATGGTCTGTTATGGACTCAAATCAAGAGAGCAAGTAAGATCATCTTTCAACGGAGGAGATCCATCAGGTAGATTGGATCAATGACCATCGGGCGATCATGATCATAGAATTTACATGAATTATAGCGTCAGATAGAGTTTTGAAATCGTAATACCATCCTAGCCGTCAATCTTGGGAAGGACGCATGGCGCAAGATTAGCATTTCACTGACTCATAGAATGGAGCAGTCAAAGGGAAGAGTCATGAGGACTCACGAAATGCAAAGTTGCAAAATTATCTGGGTCGTTCATTACAAAAGGAAATGTGGTGCATGATTAGCACAGAGAAAGTTGTTTCGAAAAATATCAAGTGAGAAATGTCGATGGCCAGGACCCCGAAATTTCGATATTCATATGGGTTGTCCGATCAAAGGGGACGCATGGCACCTAATCCAAGAGGTCATGATTTTCTGACTAAGAGGTTTGAGAACAAAGCACAATGTGAGTTCGCGAAAGGTGAAATCGTGATGCGCTTGAGAGTTGGGCCTATGATCATAGACTGCAGTCATATGGAAGCAGGGTTGTAAACAAAGGGAAAACATCTATCAAGCAGTGGGCGGTTGAGATTTTTCAAGGTGATCCTAGATTTCAATATCAAAGAGGGTCCGACCATTGATCCAGATGGGTCGTTTCGTGTTTCAAGCATTGGGATATTTGAAATCAAGAGGAGTGAAAATTCGTGAAATGTGAAATCCTGAAATTTCATGTGGGCTAAGCATGAGGTCATGGCTCGAGGTCATGGCCCGAGGTTGTGTGAATTAATGGAAAATATTTGCTCTTGAGGATGAAAGTGATTGTATTGTTCTCAACAAAAGATCTGCATGGTTTCAATATGCCAAGATAAATTGGAAGGAGTTGTGGGCACCTCCTAGAACATTCATGGGTGTCATACCTCACCCTGATCCTGATGAAAGTAGTTAATGAAATTGGGGAAGGTGGTTGAAACCTCATTTCACCACATAAATAGAAATCATTGAAGAACTGGTCATGGAAGCAGACTGTCAGTCCAAAGTCCCCTATCAGTGGAATTTCTTGCAAAGCCCATACTAATCCGAACTCACATCTAACAAAAGAATGCATGTACAGACTGACAAAAGAAGATGTAGACGCAAATATTTTATTGTAGTGGCTAGGTCACGATCCCGGTAGTGACAACATGTTCTGAGTATAAATACTCGGTTTTGATATTTTGTTAGGGTCGATGGTTGAGCTAGGCTCCTGTGTTGTAAATTTTTAATGAAGCTTTGGTTCTTCTGGTTAGGTATCTATATTTGAGACTTCTTGTTTAATGTAAGTCAGCTTCTTTTCATATCTCTATAAAAAGTTGTGTTAGAACACTTGAGCATGGAGGATCCAATCGAGGGTAGTTATGTTTTTGTGATGTAGGCTTGATCACAGTGACATTGCAACTAGTTTTAATTAGTTTATGTGCTTTATTTTCCCTCCAACGCTAAATGACTCAGGCATGGATGATCCAGTCGGGTTGTTGTTATTGAATTATGATGTATGTTTTATTTTAGTTCAGTGATAATTTCATTCAGTTCCTTAAAAATTTGAACCAAGAGGATCTTGTCTTCTAAGTTTTTCCTCTTTAGGATGCTGGAAAACTAGATGTCCATAGCAGACCTCTTCACTCTCCTCAAGTTCTTCCCCCTAATCACCTTTATTACAACTTACTGACTGAAGTTAGATCAAGAACTCATATGCTTATACATACCAACCCAGTTTTTTGAGTTAAAGCGACATAATCCGAAGGCTGCATCCATTAGACCACCCTTAAATTTATTCATTGTGACATATAAACTTATGGATACTGGGCTTACCTCTGTTGCAATCCAGAGGTGACTTCTAGTGCTAACAGGTTCTTTGATTCTTGCTTCCAGCATTCTATCCAATTCAATCCTAATTTTCTACTTGTATTTGGAATTCAGTCTATAAGGCTTCTGCTTGATAGGTCTTGCATCCGGTCTCAAGGGGATCTTCATTTCTCCCATGGGCCCTTTAATTCCCTTCATGTATGTAGACTTGGTTGGAAACAAGTCTTAATATTCATGCAATATTTTTGTGATCTTACTAATAGTAGCATCATCCCAATAGTCTCCCACATTTGCTAATTTAGGTGTTTGCTCTGTTCCAATATTAACTTTCTTAATTTTAATGGGTTGTCCAATAAAAGGTAGTTCAATCCCTGGTCCTTCTATGTCTCTATGACCTTCAATTTATGCAATGTTTACATCTCTAGGGTCATCATCCTCATTGACATTAATATTTTAGCAATCATGTAATTGTTGAAGAGGTGTAGTCCATTCGTCTCCTTCTTGAGTAAAAGGGAGGTTAGGTGCCTCCTCAAAGACCTTTTTTCTCATAGTTTGTAAAGCCTAATCTACTGTAGGGTACTGAATTTCAAATAAAAACATAGTTATAAAGTTCTAATTCATTCCATACAAGTCTTTAGTGATGAGGCGTAGTTCTGCTTGAGGATACCAATTGATAGGCATAGTATCCAAGGTGTTAATGAACTTATGCACCCACTATTATTTAAGAGTGTTCTCACAGCTTCATATGTGGTCCTTAGGAAAACTCTGGCCTGTATAACAAACTTTGCATCCTTCTTCTTGGTCTAAAAAGTGCACTTTCAATAAGGTGAGAAACTGTGTCCACTCTGTGATGTTCCTCTTATGTTCTCCCCACCATCTAGCTTGTGTGGCTTTCAATGCCTCATCCTTCACCAAAATCCTCTGTTGTACTGGTACAATTTTCTCAAATTCAGCTAGAAATGTCTCTAAATGATTTAAACCATGAAATGTTGGAAGATTTCTTACTTCGGTGTCAATCCAGCAAATTGCTCTAGTCAGCCTGGCACATCATCGTGTGGATACTTCATACAACCTGGTCTACCAGTTTTTCAATGCCTCTTCTGAATTTGATGAACATGCACTTTCACTTTGCCAGATGATATTTTCGTCTGTTGTAGGATTAATGTAATCATGTTGTTTTGTTGTCAGCATGTATATGTTCTCCATCTCATATGATCGGTCTTCTTCCCTGATAGTTTTTGTGTATCTGTGACCTTCATTCGGGTCCAACGGTGCAATGAATTTAAGGACATTACCCTCAAAGGTCATTCTTCCATTTTTTAGGTCAACAACAGTCTAATTGTTGAAAGCCCAATCAATTCCTAACAATGCAGGATATGGAAAGCTATCATCAATAACTTCAATCACTTTGAAATATGCAAATGTCCTTATCCCATCAATGTTCATAGGAACATGATCTAGTATTCCAAAGGGGCTCACTGACTGCTTATTGGCCATCCTGAGCCTGATAGGAGAGTAAATCGGTCTAGTTTTTCCCATCAGTGCCCAAGTCTACTTCATCATCACATTGACTTATGATCCCAAGTCGAGAACCACATAGTCCACATCATAGTCTCCAATCTGAGCATTAAGGTGTAATTCCTTGTTTTTCCTTCTCTTTCTCGATACTTGATGTACTGATTTATTCAACAGAGGATCTACCCTTCCTATCTCATACTGTCTTATCAAGGATTGTATCTCTTGTACATCTCTTTTATCCTTAATAAAATTAATGCAAGTACATAATAGTTCCGTAAGCTTGCTTACCTCTTTTCCTTGCCTAGAATATTGATCAAATGCCAGAGCCATTCCACATTCCCTTTCTTCTAGTTGTGCCTTAGATGAAGAAGCTTGTCATTCTACAAATTCATTCCTTGCCTCTTCAAAAGTAATCCTCTCTCTCCTTGGGTCAAACAATTGTTCCTTCTCTGCAGCTCTTCTGATCCATGATCCTTCTATAGTCTTTCCTGGAGTCACTCTGTCTTCTCCTGTAACAATGCCTCCTCTAGTAATAACAACAACTCTGGGGTCTTCACCATGAAGTTCTGATGATATTAGTTGTATTTGTTGGTTTCCTCCTCGTCTCTCATGTATTTTGGCTAACAATACTGGACAATCTTCGATGACATGGTCAAACAAGTTACAATAGTTGCAAGTGGTATAAGGATTTTGACAATCCCTTGCAAACTGCCCTAGTTGTGTGCAGTTATAATAGATAATATGACCTCTACCTCAGCCCATACCTCCACCTCATCTTCTTCCTCTAAATCCACTACGAGGGTTGAAGTTTCCTCTTCCTGGGGAATTAAACTACGCAGTGTTTCCTTCTTGTTGTGTTTCTCCTTGAATTCTATATGTATCCCTTGATCTTTCATGCAAGAGATCATAATCCCTACAATCCTTCTCATCATGTCCCATAGACTTATAGAATGTGTAGTAAATATTGGTAGGTATATGGACATACTTTTTCATGTAATATCATTCACCAGGGCAATGTCTCGTTCTACATGCCTCACACCAGGGTATAATATCTTGCTTCAAAGGACTAGGTGCTCCAGAGGCCAAGTATTCATGAAATAGGGGACATTGCTCCTTGACATGGCCCTCTAATTTACATATGATGCACCAAATATCTTATCGTTTATCCTTTCCTTTATCTTTCTTCATATCTTCAACCTGTAAAGACAAGTTGGTTAATTGATTCAAGATTTGGCTCATACTTGGTCTGGATTCTCCTACAGGGGTTGCTTCTAGTTTCATGGTGATCTCCAAAGCTTCAGCCTGCAAAGTGACTTTCTATTGCATCAAAGGAACTCTGATATGTGGCAAGAGAGTAGAAATGAACCATTCTTTATTATGTTCATCTGGAATCTGAAAACTCAACCGACCTGTCAGAGTCTTAAACCTCTGGTCAAACTCCCAAACAGGTTCAGTGACCTTCTTCTTGATATATTTCAACTCTATAATTCATTGTGACTCCAACTTAGGTTTCTTGAATTCTGCACTCAACGCAATCTTGATAGCATTCAACGGTTTAGGTTTTCCAAGTCCTGAAACAAACTTCATATACCAATTCAGGGCATGATCCCTTAAGGTAGTACTAAACTGAGTTCTCTTTATAGCTTCGTTAGTGACTTGCTTGATACTCCATACAGCTTCACATAAGAACCAGTGTTGATCAGGATCTTTCGATCCACCTCCTCTGAAGATGCGTAACCTCATTTCATTTGTCATAGATCTTCCTTGGTTTCTTGACTGAGTATGTGCTAAACTACTTGTAACATTACTCTGACTTCTCTAACTACTCTGGTTAATCTAGTTACTTAATGCTTCTAAAACAACAGGAGGAGTGATATTACTTACTTCGATAGTAGGCGTAGTGCCTGAAGTTTATGGTTCTCCTCGACGATTTTCTTAGGTCTATAATTCCTCTGTCCTTGCAGATTATGAATGCTCTTCGTATGTTAGATTTGCTTCTTCTCCACTGTAGAATACTTCGTCTCCATATTTTTCTTAAATAGGTTCACAAGAGGAACCTCTATGAATGGTCTCCCACTGCAAGTGTATCCATCCTTTTTGTCGCTATTATTGTCTGAATTCTTGAACATTATCTTCACTATATCTTCAGGATATTCTTCTCATGCAATGGCATCTTAATACTCAGCTTCAAGAAGTGTAGGAACTTCCCTATAGGTCCCTTAAAGAAGTACCTCTCTTCTTGGATATACGATTCAAATCTTTCAATAGAAAAATCAGTAATGTACCCTCCAATAGTACTATCAAACCAGAGATCCACTACTCTAGACACATTGTTATCAACTCTATTGACCTTCTTGATCAGCGATGTTGTCCAAACCATAGGTGGTCTAGATCTGATCTCAAACTGGGTATCTGCAAATTTGGCTAACCACTCGTCTCTGTTATGAGGAAAATATCTCTATGGCTAGCGAGAACCACAACAGACAGGTATGCCTGTAGAAATCAACTCTATCCCAAAAACATGCTATATAAACTAATGTGCAAGTGAGATAAGAAAAGGACCTACCTCGTCTAGATGTTTGAAGATGTCCACCATTGAGCACTTTGACTCAAATCTTTATACCTGCAACAAGTTCTCAACAAACAAGCAAATAAAGCATATAGTGATAATATAAAAGGTTAGCACATTAGATAGCATAATCCATTAATATACAAAAAAAGCATTCCCATGGATAATAACTCATATATTTGCAAGATATAAATTGGACAAGAAGAGGATATTTCTATTAATAAATGATAAGTGGAAGTGAAAATATTATAGACTTCTGTGTCGGCACGGTTCGAAACCAAGAAACCAAGTTCCTTCCAGCTGGGCCTCCACCACTTCAATCCTCCACCAAAGGCAAGCTCATAGAAGGGATACAATGAGGTTCTCCATCAATAAGGGAAGATATTGGGGGATGAACATTGTGTTTAGAATTAAAGGACAAAGGGATGCAGACTTAATATGAAGTAATAATTTCTCTAGAGTAACTTTGCTCTCAAAGTTGAATTCTTTCTCCTGTTTCCATAGCTCGGAATTGGCTTATTTATAGCCTTCAAAATGCAACTGAAGGGTCAAGTCAGAATGTTTCCAATATGTGGAGGGCCAAGGATATGAGATCTCTTGTAGTGACATGGAAACTTGACATTTAATTTTGATTTTCTAGCACAAATCCCGGTGTACACAGGATGTAGTGGAGCAGCTTGTGTATACGCTTGTTGTATAGGGTGCAAGATGTGTATAAGTGGAAAAAAATTGTAATTTTGTCTTTGGATTGATCAATCAGGGAAAGTGAGTCTGCATAGGAAAATGGAATAAGTCCCTCTCTCCAATATTTCATAGGGTAAGGCAAATATTGCTCTAACAGATGGCCCCTAATGTGTGAGGTCAAAGAAGAATTTGCGATGGACGAAATACATTATAAACATCCCATAAGTGGAGTGGTAGAGAACCAGCTGGATGAACTCGATTTCTCATTACATTCTGCACTGACTTTGCATACATGGTTTCCAAAAATACACTACATATCCATGTGAAAATATACTAAATAAGTTTTTGTGACCATGAATAGGAAAATACAAAATGCTAATAGTTGTCATAGTCATGAACAAGGCCCAGTAGAACCAGTCTCAAAAAACCAATTTGAGGATATATGTATACCATGGAGTACAATCTGATCTCCCATGATCACTGAAGTCATATAGGTACTGGTCCAATGAAAAGGAAGCAACAGCTCAGGAAATTTGCGGCCACATAGTAATGTCTTCAATTCTTCTACACAATCCACCAAAGGTGCAAGTCTACATCATGTGAATAAAGGAGTTGAGGTCGAACACAATGAGACATCATTTGATTACCAGTCATTGAGGTATACCATTAACAAACATGAGACAACATACCGATAATGAAAGTATGTATCAAGGCACTGAGTACATTATTACAAGTGTGAATAAAGGAACCGGTGTCAAACACCTGAAGAATCCATTGATCATGAGACATTGAAGTATTCCCAAATTTCGATGGCAAGAGAGCCTGCCACTAATGACTGCAAGCCTCAAGGTACTCATAAGACTCTAGGTCTCATTTCCAAAATAGATGGGTTGAATTCGATGGAAAGAGACCCACTGAAAGGAGAGAATTAAGGCATATCTCATTAGTCAGCATGAGGTACAAAGAAGGAGCTTCATGATTTGGTGGAAATCAGATGAAGAACATGTTCACAAACCAGCGACCCTGTGCATCTTTTGTGTGTGCCAAGTGAAATCAATACACGAAAAATACCCTCTGAATAACAGCCAATGATGAAAAATTGTTGACAAAGACAAGGAAACCACCAATAAGGCTAATGGCATCCAATACACTGCATGAATCCCAATGTGTGAATAGATGTATTTCCATCGAAAAAAAGGGAAACCACCCAATCAACAACCAATGATGAAATGTCGACTTTTGGGTTCAAGGTTACCTACCAATGATGAAAGTAGGGCTAGGGTGCATAATAGGACTACAATATCATGTGATTATGAGAAAAACTGAGGGTATGGCTAACATGCAAAGTCAAGATTATGAGGAGTAGCTGAAACAGGTTGATGGACTTCCTTTGAACAAGAGCATGAGACATATGGAGGAATCTGGAAGCATAGACCTAATGATGAAACCATAATATGCAGAAGGCATTGATGAAATTCTCTATAGGGACTGGAAGAGTAACCAGTCAGTAGAGGAGACTCTGTAACAAGCTCATCTTCCTAAGGCCATGCTAATCCCAAAATTATGATGAATGGACTCAAATAACTTTGTGCTTTGTTCAAGGGTGACATGAATGCTGTCGATATAGGATAATACTCCCTTCATGCCTGTCTTTTTTTGTTTTTTTATAGACAAATGAATGTTATGATACAGAGGAGGAAACGAGTATCGCAAGTAAGAAAAACTAGTTCTAACAATGGAACATACCTATGCTCAATGCACAGAAGTGCATGTGGGAGATGGACACTTAGGGGAATTTTCCCTCCTAGGTATAGGGTGTCAAATTGCAAAGGATATAAACAAGGCTCTTCTTGGCTGAGGATGTAGAACTGTTGAGGCAAATAGTTTATAACACAAAGAGAGAACTGACTATAGGATCAATACTGCAAGCAAGGGCATGAGATGAAATCATAACTTGATGCTCAAAAATGTCCTTTTTATGTCTTTTAGTCTACTTGGTGTGAAAAAGGGATAAACTTGTGACAAATATACGTCTCTTCAAAACCAATTTACGAGTGTGAAAAAGACAAGTTCACTCGGCGATCTTTTCATTTTTTGATAACGAATCAGAAAATATCTTAACTAAGACTCATGACCTTTCAAATCCAATTTAATCGAGTTTGAAATGAACAAATCGCCCGATAATATTTTCCCTTTTTAGACAAGTTGGAAAAGATCTTAAATTAAACTCGTTTGGGAGTCCACGGGGTATAAAGTCCCATGTTTATGATTGAGAAATGAGGCTCGGCATAAAGTTAAGTACGAGTTGTGAGGGACTCCCGGTCCAATTGAAAACATCTTTGCATGGGCAACAAATGTAGTAGGGGATCTAACTAGGGAACCCATGTTCGGTAAGTCTCTACCACTTGATAACGACACAAATTTATAGCAGATGGAGGGTTATGTGTCGCAACAAGTGGGTTCATACCAAGGGTGTAAAAAGTGACAATTATAGGATAATGTGAAAATGCATAACGACATGGATACTTATATTATATGTTGGGTAATGAATATACCTGCCTGAGGTGACAAATGGTCGACATAATGCTAAAATCTACAAGAATCCCATGTTAAAACTGCAAAAACCAACTCAATCCACTTTTGTATTAGTCCATTAGGTGAAAAAATGTCTTTAAACTATAGAAAGTGGGTAAAAATGGAGGCATCTTATCTATGAGAAGAGATGGGTAAAACTAGTCACATCTCTTCTCATAAAAATGACTATTTCCACTGCATTTTACAGTTTCAGCTTATTTCATTATTGAATAGAAAACCAGTTTTATTGTATCTCTATTATTTTGTGTTAAGAATCTGTTAATAATCTGTATTCATTTCGTTATTCTCGTAAAATATGAATCAATGGTATCAGAGTGGTATGATCCTTGTCGTCTTAATGCATGTCCCCAATGAGGTTAGAGTACAAAGAATTGGGTCTTGAGCTTGTTTCTCTTGAGGAAAAAAGCTCTTGCACGCCCAAGCGACCTCTCATGGTAGGACAAAAGAAAGATGATGAGATAGGAGATCCTTTCAAATTGTTGATTGAGGAATCCCTCACACAACAGAGGAACGAGATGATGGATATTTTCATGCAAATCCTTCAGCCACTACCAATAGGTGACGCATCTTCTTCGAGCAGAGGAGCCACCCCCTTCAAGGTACAAATAAACTTCGATATTCCTATATTTTAAGGTCAGATAGACGTAGATGTTGTATACAAGTGGTTGAATTTGCTAGAAGGGTATTTTTCTGTCCATAGCTTCTCAAATAGAGAAAATATTACTTTTTCACTACTTAAAGTCGTCCTCCATGTCAAAGATTGGTGGAAAACATTCTGTGAGCAAAAGGAAATAGAGGAACCCTCATTATTTATAGTCACAACCACCTAGGATTCCTTCAGGGATTCTATTAAGGAAAAATACTACCATGTCGGAAGTTATGATGACTTATATACCAAATGGACCACACTGTGGCAAGAAGGAGACCAAGTAGTGCCAAATTTCACAAATATCTTCCATACCTTGCGCACCAAGTTGGGTATCAAATATTCAGAGTGACATCTGGTGCTCAAGTATCGTGGTGCTCTACATAGATACATCTAGACCAAAATGGAATTTCTAGACATCTCATCCTTGGGCGTGACCTACCGATATGTCATCAAAATCAAGCAGAAGCTCAAACAAAAGACGTAGTAATTTGGGCTTGGGAACCCCTCACAAAAAAATCTAGGAAAGGGCAGCCCCAACCCACAGAACAAAGGAAAAAACAAATATGGATAGTATCAGGACAACCATTCTAAGCTGTAAGCAAATAAGGACACTAGAAAGACAAATAAATATACCAGGAAGTGGTGCGACCTCCATAAGATCCCTTGGCATAACACTGTTGATTTTTGCTCAAAGCAGTAGCTGGTGGCCAAAGTGAAATCCTCTTAATCATATGCAGGGTCTGACTCTGAGCCAGAACTAGAAAGGGGAATACAGATCATTGACGCGGAACCCAGTGCCATCGTTGCTACCACCAAGCTCTAACCTGGTGAACCAGACAAGCTAGAAGAAGGAGATCGCCTCTTCCATTCACAAATGTGGGCAAAAGGCACCCCACTGCACTTCAGTGTTGATAGCGGTAGCCAAAAGAACCTCATCTCTGCAGAGGTCATCAAGAGGCTAGCCCTTCCCATAATTCCTCACCCACAACCCTACACCATTGGATGGCTCCGCCAAGGAAGGGATCTTCGCGTCAACCAACAGTGTTGACTGTCATACGGCCTCAATCCCTTCAAAGACGAGGTATTATGTGATGTTTCTCCTCTCAAAGTTTGTGATGTTCTTTTGGTCCAACCTTATTTATGGAAACATCATGTTGTATATGAGTCTAGGCTGCGTAGTGTTATTATTACTTTGAATAGGAAATTGTACAAGATACCTGAGGCAGTCCCACCTAGTGCTATTTCCTTTATCTCTGCTAAGCAATGCAGGAAGGTCATCTCTTAGACGAGGAAGTTTGTCTTCTTTTTGATTCACTCTCAAAATAAGTGAAAGATCACAGCCACATCCAGGGTCTCTATGATCGACCTCTCCACACAGCAAAAGCAAGTTGATAAGGTCGTGGAAGAATACTCGGATATCTTCTCCTCACCTACCGGGGTACCTCTGCACTATCAGGTCAAGCACCACATCGATATGACCCCCATTACACCACTGCCTAATGGGCCATTCTATCATCGCTCTCTGTTAGAGAATGAGGAGATCAAGTGACAAATCCAAGATTAGCATGGTGTACATGTGGATCCAGCCAAGATCCAATTCATCCGTGACTGTCCAGCCCCAACCACACTCACTGAGATTTGGATATTCTTGGGCCTTGCCAATTTCTACTGCAGGTTTGTGTTGGGATTCTCCCATATTGCATGGGCCCTCAGCCAAATCACCAGGGGTGGTGGTAAGAAAAAATTTGCGTGGGGCCGGTCCCAACAACAAGCGTTCGATGATTTGAAGAAACGCTTATGCTCATCCCCAGTACTTTCACTACTAGACCTGCAACATCCCTTTGAGATCAAGACAAATGCTTCAGACTATGTTGTGGGTGTCGTTCTCACTCAGCATGGCCACCCTGTGGCATATCATAGTGAGACACTATCCGATGTTGTCTGTAAGTACCCTACTTACGACAAAGAAATTTACTCCATTGTGTAAGCCTGTCACCAATGGAGACATTACATTCTTGGGAAGGAAACAGTCATCCACACTGATCATAAGCCATTGCAGTTTATGTAGACACAAGGAAAATTACATAATGACTGCCATCAAAAGTGGTCCACATACTTGCAGCAATTCCACCTCAACATCAAGTATAAAACAGGAAGCACCAATCATGTCGTTGATTGACTCAGTATACCACTAGTCACGACACTCACCATGATGCTATACTCTTGCATCCATGAGACCTCTTGATGGCCCCAACTCTATGAGACAGACCTGGACTTCGCCACCACCTACCAAATGTTGGATGCAAACATAGTTGTCGATGATTTCTATCTTTAGGATGGGTTGTTGTGTCGTCTAGGCCATATCTGTGTTCCATCAAGAGAGCGAGTGAAGATGATCTAGGAAGCCCACTATAGTTGGGTGGCAGGACACTTCGGCATCGAAAAGACAGTGGTGATGCTACATAAACATTTCTACTGGTTGAAACTCCGACAAGAGGTCAGAAAGTATATCAGGTCCTGCACTTCTTGTGTTATTTCCAAACCAACCACTAAGAAAAAGGGCATGTACACCCCTCTTCCTACTCCTAATAGGCCATGGGAATCCATCTCAATGGACTACATGTCGGGCCTCCCGTCCACCAAGTGGGGAAATGACTATGTTTTTGTGGTTGTTGACCGCTTTTCTAAGATGGCGATTTTGGTTGCCTGTAAGAAGAGCATCACAACAGAGGCCACTACCAAGCTCTTCTTTGAACGGGTCTAGGTAAATTTTGGACTCCCACAAACCATTGTCTCAGATATGGACAGTTAATTTCTTACCACATTCTGGTCCAGCCTCTGGTCACTGCTGGACACCAAGCTAACTAAATCCATGACCTTCCACCCCCAAACAGATGGATAAACCTAGGTCATAAATTGAATGGTTATGGATATCCTTCACATGTATGATTCAAGCCACCCTCACACATGGGATGAGAGCCTTCCCTATGTCTAGCATAGCTACAACCAAGCCCTGCATATCTCAACCAACCATAGCCCCTTTTAGGTGGGGTTTGGATTCCAACCATTGGGTCCCATAGATGTTGAACTTCCCCTTGCAGTCAAATCGACCGACTCATATCCTGTTCCAATTGAAGCTGACAAAGCCACCCAGTTCATTGAGAGGATCCATCACATTTTCCAACACGTTCAGGATATCAAATAGAATTCCAATGACAAGTAAAAACAACTCCATGATCAACATCGAGTGCCACATAAGTTTCAGGTGGGAGACAAAGTTTGGTTTCACTTGCAGAAGGAACACCTTACAAGACCCCATCAAAATCTTCTCCCACTCCTTTATGGTCCATACACCATCACCAAGGCCATGAGGGGTAATTCTTTTGAGCTCAACATTCCTCCTTTCCTTGGCCTGCACCCAATGTTCAATGTGGATCTCCTTCGCCTTTATTTCCCACCATTATTAGACACCTCAGACGTAGACGAAAAGCTGACACCAATAGAGATCAACCCTAAATGCATTCAATAGGAATCTAGCGATCATATTATGGACACACAAATCAAGGGAACTTGATAGCAAAGGATCCAACTTTATCGAGTTTTCAAAGCAGAGCAACTTCTGCACCAAGGCAAGTGGCTCACCTGGGGCCAAATTCAATAGAAATTTCCTCATATGATGGGGGAACTCAACGCAATGGAGACCATTCTTCATAAGGAGGGAGGATTGATCCATATGGATATCAATGGCCACCCACCTTTTCCAACTAGCACAAAACAGTTTTTAGGCAATTTTGGGAATTTACTATTTTTAGCAATTTTCACTTCCAAGGCCATTTTGAGGGCCTAAATGAAGGTGTTTCAGAATAAATATTCTCAATGATGGCCTATAGAATGATTGAGGCCCCAAAATGAATCTTCTCGATGATACCTTTCCAACTAGCTATCATACACCTAAAACAGAGATTGTATGCAAAAGTTACGACCCCAGGAAGTTAATGTACTAACTTACCCAAACGGGGCCCACATGACTTTTGGCGCTTCATCTCCTAGGGTTAGGTTTTTGGATGTCGAGGGTTTTTGGAATTCCTGTTTATTGTAAAATTCCTTCATAGCCTCATTGTAATCATCTTCTTGTGAATGATCACAGTGGTCACATCTCTTCTCAGAGATAAGCCGCCACCATTCCAGTGAGCTTGTTTCCGCTGCATTTTACAGTTTCATCTTATTTCATTATTGAATAAAAAACCAGTTTTACTTTATCTCTGTTATTTTCTGTTAATAATATGTATTCATTTCATTCTTCTCATAAAATTCAAATCAACTACTAACTAGGAATCTAGACGAACTTATAATGAACGAGTGTCATGTGAGATAGCATCGTACAAAAGTTCTATAACGACGCTATATTCCTCCGCATTTTTCATGGATGGCCCTAGGCATACGACACCTGAAGGCACCAGTAGACCCTCGGGTGAGTAAACCACCCAAGCATAAGAAGACAAGTTCTGTGTATGACAAATAGCCTCGTCTGCGAATCCTAAGTAGACCGACGACTTCGTTAACATCTGTCAACCAAGTGAAAACTAGTTAATCAATCCGAAGACGAAAATAAAAACAGATATATGCACTAAATTACATTAGTGTACAGAGAGTTATGCTCGATCCTATGGCTCAACTGTAGTATCTTTTCAAGTAGAGCCCATTTTGGGCTCGACCAACTTATTCCCTTAATAATATTCTAACTCATAGACTCCTTTTTCTAAAACATGTCACACGATGTAAGGACCATACCACATGGGTTTAAACTTGTCTTCCCCCAGTGGTTCTTTGTCTTGATCATAAAAGAGGATAAAGTCACCCTCGACATACAACTGAGGACAGACATACTTATCGTATTGGACCTTGACACGTCTTTTGTTCTCCTCGATATTCGTAGAGGCATCTCAACGTTGCTCATCAAGACTCTCTAGGTGTACAAGGAATCGCTCAAGATCAAAAGTGTCAGGTAGGAGCGTGACTTCCAAATTAAGAGAAGGGATTTCGCATTCAATAGGTAAAATCAACTCCACACCATGTACTATCTAGAAAGGGGAAAATCCGGTGGCAGTCTCAACCAAGGTTTGGTATGCCCAAAGTGTAGGATATAGCATGATGTGCCAGTTGGACTTACTCTGACTGACATTATTTTGGAAAATGGTCTTGAGAGACTTGTTGATGACCTCTACTTGTCCATTTTCCTGGGGGTAATATGGAGAAGAATGACCATGTCTAAACCCCAACTTAGTTTCTAGTTCTTCCATCATTTCATTCTGAAAGTGACTACCATGATCAATGACAATCTCACTCAGGATACTAAACCGGGTGATAATTTGATTTGAATATGAAGAGGGTTGCAGTCTTCCCATCGTATTTAACTGTAGACATGGCCTCAGCCCACTTAGTAAAGTACTCGATGACCATGATAATGTGTTGATGCCCCCCAGCCGAAGTTGGGTTGCAATCAACAAAGCCCACCCCCCACTTAGTGAAGGGACTAACGGTAATTACTAGATGAAGAAGGGCTGGATGCGAGCACATTTTTTGAGTGAACACCTGGCAGGGGTGACACTTATTAACCAATTCAATACAATCTTTAAATATAGTAGGCCATAAATAACCGGCTCGTAAGATGTTTTGGGTTGTCGCAAGCCTAGATAGATGACCACCACAAGCCCCACTGTGGCAATCATTCAGAATAGACTCAGCTTCTCCATGAGTTAAACAATGACACAAGATATCATCTATTCCTCGGTGATATAAAGTGTCACCAACGATAGTATATTTCTTATCTTGGTATCTTATACGTCGTCGATCATCTCGTGAGAGATGTTGAGGGAACTTCAAAGTCTGAAGATAGAGAACGATGTCTCCATACCAGGGATCAGATGACGAGAAAAGAAACATTTGTTTGCCCACAAATGAATCAACATGGATAATTTCCTCATCTAATTGTGGAAAATCGGATATCAACTCTGCAAATACTAGGGATTTCTTGGATTTCGCAGAAGCGAAATCGAGATCAAACTCTTGTAAAATGACAATCCATTTATTATATTTTTCCCCTATGATACGTCGGGTAAGGACATATTGAAATGGATTGACATCATCAACCACTATAGTCTTTCAAAGTAATATATAATGACACAAACGTTGGATTGCATGCACGACAACCAAAGCTATCTTTTCAATGTGAGTGTAATTAAGTTCAGGACCGAGTAAAGTTCGACTAAGATAGTAGATGATGTGATCATGGAGTTCATCATCCTCCTGAACCAGAACCATATCAATCATATCTTTAGATGTGGCGATATAAAGAAAGTAATATCTACTGTAGTCAGGAGGATTCAGCAAAGGCATCGACACCAAAGCTTTCTTCAAGGCATCAAAGGACTCCTGGGCTCACTCATCCTAGATAAAAGGGGTGTTCTTCTTCAAAAGACGCATGAAACCTTTAGTGATAGTGGCATAGTTCACTATAAACCTACGAAGAAAGTTAGATTTCCCCTGTAAACCCTGAAGTTGTCTAATCGTGTGAAAGTGAGGCAACTGAAGTATTTCCTCAACCTTAAGTGGATCTACCATGATCCTAGTCTCGGAAACAATAAAACCTAAAAGACGACCAGACTTAACGCAAAAGATGCACTTGTGAGGGTTCACCTGGATTCTATAGTAACAACATCTTTCAAAAACAAGTTGAAGGTGAGTAATGTGATCCACTCTCTTACAAGAGTGAGCAACAAAATCATCAAGGTAAGCTTCGACTATGTGCTTTAGATCATGAAAAGTGAAATTCATGGCACGTTGAAAGGTTGCTCTGACGTTTTTAAGGACGAAAGGCATACTCCGGTATGTAAAATTACCCAAGGAAAAATAAATTTTGTCTTGTGTTGATCCTCGAGTTTTATTTGAATTTGATTATATCTTGAAAATTATTCCATAAAATAAAATACTCTACTTCCCGCGCACTCATCAAGAATCTGATCGATGAAAGGTGTGAGGAAGTTGTCTTTCAGACAGGCCTTGTTCAGGTCATGAAAATCCATACATACATGGATGGTTCCTTTCTTATTATCTACAGGAACAAGGTTGGATACTAGTTCGGTTAAAGGAACCGGGTAGATGAAGCCAACATTAAGTAGATTCTCCACCTCTACCTTAAGAGCAGGTGCCTTTCGAGGGTTGACAACTCTAAGACATTGCCAAACAAGTTTAGAATCCGGATAAGTTTTAATATCATGTTTGAAAATGTGAGGGTCAATCCCTAGAATCTCTTCATAGGACCAAGAAAATACGTCTCGGAATTCCTTGAATAGCTCGGTGTAGATCAGGATTTCTTCTGGCGAACAATTCGCACCGATATTTATGTTTTCAACCTTACCAGGGGTACGAGAGATATCGATCATGATGGTAAGAGAAATTCTTGCCATATTTCCTTCAGCATAAATGTCGTGTGTATCAAGTGGAACTACAGTGTGATGGACTATCTCACTCAAAGTAGATAGAAAGTCGTCTTATTTGATTCTTTCAAGATCTGGGAGAAAATAGGAGTGGTGATGCATGTCATCCCAAGGTTTTTCAAAACCATTCATGGCTTCTATGATGGCTTCATCCGAGGGAAAAGTCCAATCAAGGAAATCATGTGAACAAGTCAACAAAGTGTCCCACATAGTCCTTGACATGAGATCCTCCTCATCCGTCGGCGAGGGAACAGGATTGGGATCAGTGGAAAAGTCAAGAACAGCTTGATACGCAATCTCTGTTGCCGATAGTTGCATGGCCATTCCAGCATGCGATTGAACTTCACAAGATGAAGTCAGGGAAGGTAAGGTCCATAGGTCACTAAAATAAGAAGTGTTTAAAGGAATGGACCTTCCTGTCAAGATGGGCCTACTAGACATGTCATAAACGTGATGGCTCAGTGTCGAGAAGTCAAAATTACCCATAAGGGAAGAATACATTCTAACACCGATATTCTCAGTTGCTAGCTAAGAATTGTCGATCATAGGGATCGATGGTCCAGGAGATGCATTAGTACTAGAGTATGAAAATGATAACTAATTGATCATCACAATCTTCCCTTCATAAGGAAAAAAAAGGGTACAGAAGAAAAACAACGCGATAACGATCATGGCATCAACTACCTCTACTTCCACCTCTATCATCTTCCCACCTAACTGGATCGGAAAGGCAGAGAGAATATCATGAGGGAGGAAGGAATGATCATCAAAAGCAGTCAACATGTTTGATGACTTGGAAAGAGTCAGAGAAGCGAGAGATTTCCAACAAGCCAGGGACATCACACACATAGCAGTGCCTTCATCAACAACCGCACATTTGATGGTATACTTTGAATACTCTACATGGATTTGGAAAACCACATGGTAAGGAAAGCGAGGCTTAACATCTGTGACTTAAAACTTGATAAACTTTGAGCCACTAGGTTCTAGAGCTCCTAAAGAAAAGAGTAAGAAATTCCTCTGTGAAGGACACGTCTGGAGTACCTCCAAAGTCGACATCACACAAGGTGTTTGACCTAGGTCCTCAACAATAGAGTAGTTTTTGGTGGCTCTAGAATTTGGATTATGGGTAGAGAGCTTAAGTACTCCTTTCAGAATACGATGCGGTGGCTCTAGTTTCTCAATCTGTAAAGTTATCTCTAGAGGAGGAGGAGAATATTCTAGACCAGGATTAGTTTGTTTAGAACTATAGTCTTGAGATCGAGTGGCTACATATATTTTCGCATCGACCATATTGATACATAAATGGTCATCATCTTGTGTCTGTTGGTTTTGACCTCCACCAACCACATTTCTGGAGTTTGAAAAGCTCGAGGCTAAGTGTTAATTATGTGGGAATAGATTTGTTAGCACAATGGGAAATTGAGCTAATAGCCTCACAGCTTCTACAATTTTGGGTCACAAATGGGTAAGGTGATCTTCTATGTAAAGCTTATAGGGAAACTTCACCTTACGTCTTTCTTGTTTTCCCTCTCCAACATTACTACCTGTCTTCTGATTATTATTATTTTCCTTGGGTTTATTACCATTTTTCCCACCCTTATAGTTATTGCATCCTTTCTTATTATTCCCCCCTGGTTGTTGGTTACCATTCGGTTTGGCCGATGATTGAATGAAGTGTACATCTGTCGACTGAGTGGGGTTGGAAGACATACATGAGGCTAGTCCTCCTGTAGACTGGCTTAAAGACAACTCTTTCAACTAGTTTTTCACCGAGTTTGCGTGCTTTACATTGGTGGAACCTACAATGCCATCGGCCTGAGGTCCAGGATTTTTCCTAAGGTCGTAAGTAGACCACGGTGCATCAGGAAGAAGGTGGTATAACATCCCAGACTAAGCATATATCAAATCTAATTGTTGGTCTCTAAAGATTGCTTCTTCTTCAGTGGTAACCCCGAAAGTAGCAACATCCTTTAAGATAGGAGGGTGAAAATACCTAAGAAACCATTCTAAAATAAAGGTCGGGGTTATAGGGGTGTTAATCAACCTTTTCCATCTACGCCACTCCTAGATATGGTCTGAGATATGAGTGGCAGTGTCCTGACGTAAAGTAGACAACAACTCTAAGCCAGCATCATAATGAATGAGAAATTGGAAGTGGTTAAGAAATACCATTACCAACTGACTAAATGTCCCATATTCCCCCCTCGGGTAGCTAAATATACCATTTCACAGAAACTCTGATGAGGGTGTGTTGAAATAATCTCAAACGAATAGAATCGTCATTAAGGGAGTTTGATGAGCACCAAAGGTGAAAGGTAGTGACGTGATCACCAAGATCCTCTCCATTCTTTCCTTCGAACTTTGGGATGTCCGAAGGAAGTTTGGTGGGGACCAGGGACCATGTAGGATCGTGACTCATAAGGTCATTCATTAACTTAGACAAATCTAGCAGATTAAGCGTGACCAGAAAAGGGAGGCGGGGTTGCGAAATCTGGCCCCAACCTCTCGAGAAAGATTGTGCTTGTGGATTTGGAGGCCATCCATGGTTCTAGTAAACACCATGGCCCTGTCTGACATTATAAGGCCCTCCTCCGGGCTGATTCATATAAGGTTGGTTGGGCATCATTCCAGTAGGAATGTTCCGTTGAGGGTTATAGAAATTTCCCCCAACCGGATTAGATCCAGGTTGGGGGTTGCCCAAAGTGTGAAATTGAACTCCTCCAGGTTGGAAACCAGAGGATAGAGGTGGATTCTTCATGCCAAATGTATTGGTCGGAATCTTCACTGAGGAGGTGGGGTTGTAGGATGGAACTTGAGTCAAATCTTGTCTGCCAGTTTGACTATTCCACCCAATAGTAGGAGGATTGGACCCAGGGTTAAAAGCAGGGATGCCCCCCATATTAGGAGTCATTTGAGGGATTTGAGATCCACCAAATGAAAAAGTAGTGTAGAGAGGTGTACTTCCCCCAAGCCCAATGCTAGCATTAGGGCCAGTAGCTGGGATGGAGTTCAAAAACTACGAAGTGAAGTTAAGCATACCATAAGAAAATCGACTAGAAGCCATAGGGATGGACTCAACATTGTAGCTTAGTGAGTGGCCAAGAGACCCAAAGGGGATTGAGGCGGTATATTGAGCATTAACTATAGGTCAGGCCATAGTAATGATAGGTACCTCAGGCACTACGACCATAGAGTTTGCAGGAGTCGAACAGGTGCCATTAACTATAGTGGGTATGGGAGTTGAAGGGCTCCCAGAATTCTGAAGACCAGTTTCAGTACTTATCCTTGTAGAATCACAAGTTTGAATGGTGGATGTGTGTGTACCACATACAATAACTCTATGCCTTTTAGAAGGAAAGGACAAAAAATCTGGTGGTAACTATAGCAAACAATGGGACCTACGGGGAGGTCGGTCCCACTCCACGATGAATTAAGACTCTAAAGATAAAAAATATATATCCTAAGGCCAACTAGTAAGAAAAGAGCACACCAAAATTCAAATGGAAAATATGCATGCAAATAGGGTAAAGTGGCTGAGTGGCCTCCCTCCCTAAAGAAGGTATGTCTCGTCCAATAGGGGCCTGAGAATCCCTACTAAATATCAGTGGTAACAAAATCAGTTATAAGGGCCCTCGTGGGCTTAACAACCAGTCGGTCAAATCTCTCCGGAGAGGTAATCGTCCATAAAGGTTGTGTGTTGTCCAACCGTTATCTAACACAGGGTACCTGTAGAATGACCCCATGCAAGTAACCTATGAGACACCTAAGTCAAGAAACTAATAAACCATTGTATAATCGATGCACAGGCGAGCAGTCATAATTTAGGTCCACCGTATGGGTAGGGTAGAAAAGCCTGAAACCTTGAAAGAACCACCTCTCACAGAGGTAAAGGAACTAACAAGATCCCCATATACGAATAGATCCCCATAAATATCTCTAACATTAGGAAGGTATCGGGGGGATATCCCTTCAACCAACTTCACGCGACCTCGTTATTAACTCTGGTGTGAGAAGAGACTCCTGAGCTTACCAATTATACAATGGATTTCTCCACTCCCTGACTCAGACACATATGTTGATTTAATTGACTTGGAGAAGTTTACTCACAAAAATCCTATTCCAAGGCACCAAATCCTAGGCTAGTTTGTGCACACTAGAAAATAAAATCGTTACTAATAAATTTTAAATTATAGCGTTGATTTTATGGTTGTGATTACTCAAAAAGGTATGGTAATGAAACTCATGGTGTTATGACTCTGCAAAAAAAGTAAATATGAAAGTAATGCAAAGTCCTAACTTTAACTTTTGATGAATGATATGCTCCTAAAAAACGATGCAATTTTCAAATTCAAATCTGCAATTCACAAGTAAAGATGCAATCTTTCACTATATGCACTAAGTTAATGAGAGAGATTCAAAAGACAAAAAACTCCAAGCAATGAAAAATGCCTATTTTTTTGTATTTTCAATATATTAAAACTGAAAATGCATGGACTAAAAAATAACTTGATATATAAACCGACTGTGTATAAAAAAGAGATAAATCAAGCAAGATACCAAGCAACAAAACACCCAACCCAATGAGAAAGGACAATAAAAATGAAAAAATGAAGAGAAAGACTTTGCCCAGGAATTCAACCAAAAGAGGGTTTCCTGTCATCACACGGGCACTCAACAAGCACTACAGAGAACTAAGAAGGCTCAACAAGCATCAAATCCCACACAACAAACACCAAACCAAGAAAACGAGAAAGGAAAAGAGTTGTACATGACTGTTCAAGCAAACAAAGAATATATACATAGCTTGCAGTGAGACGACTTGCATGTATACATGACTATCAAGGAAAAAGGCATGTATATGCTTTAAAACAATGCCAGGCAAGGGAGGAAGGATGAAAAATAATACCCAGAGTGAACAGGAGATGTCAAGAAATGTTACGACAAGAACCACAATAGAAACAAGAGCACTTTAAAGAGAAAAATACTTCAAACCTTAAGAAAGAAGATTCATCCCCAGTATGGTTGTCATTTCTGTTACAAGGAAAACACCTCTATGGATAGGGTGAAGCACAATAGATAGGTATGACTGCAGAAATCAACTCTATCCCAAAAAAATGCTATATAAACTAATGTGCAAGCGAGATAAGAAAAGGACCTACCTCATCCAAATGTTTGAAGATGTCCATCGTTGAGCACTTTGACTCAAAGCTTTATACCTACAACGAGTTCTCAACAAACAAGCAAAGTAAGAATATAGTGATAATATAAAAGGTTAGCACATTAGATAGCATAATCCATTAATATACAAAACAAACATGTCCATGGATAATAACTCATATATTTGCAAGATATCAATTGGATGAGAAGAGGGTATTTCTATTAATAAATGATCAATGGAAGTGAAAATATTACAGAATGTTGTGTCAGCACGGTTCAGAACTGAGAAACCAAGTTCCTTCTAGCTGAGCCTCCACCACTTCAATCCTCCACCAAAGGTAATCTCATAGAAGGGATACAATGAGGTTCTCCATCAATAAGGGAAGAGCTTAGGGGATGAACACTATGTTCAGACTTAAAGGAAAAAGGGATGCAGACTCAATATGAACTAATAATTTCTCCAAAGTAACTTTTCTCTCAAAGTTGAATTCTTTCTCCTTTTTCCATAGCTCGGAATTGGCTTCTTTGTATCCTTCAAAATGAAACTGAAGGACCGAGTCAGAATGTTTCCAGTATGTGGAAGGCCAAGGATCAGATATCTCCTATCGTGACATGGAAACCTGACATTTAATTTTGATTTTCAGGCACAAATACCTTTTGAGCCTCTAAATTGACATCCCCACTACCCCATTATACTCCTCATTTATACCTTTTTGACATACCTAAGCTTGGATAAATGACAAAGAACAATACCATTAGCCATTGATGAGGACATAAGGTAAAGTATAATTGAATTCATGCATTTTGTGGTTTATTGAGCTAGGAGACTAAATGTTCCATGTGCTAATGTTTTAAATCTCCACATGTAACCTTTGACCTCTAGATGAGTCCAGCATTTATGTATCATCTCATCCATCTGGTACTTATGCGCCAAATTTCCACTGTCTAAATCCGTTACCAAGCACACCTTCCATTCGGATCTGGTACCAAACCATTCACTATCGCGATCCAGTACCAATGTCCGCAGACTATTCTAGTCTGGTACCAACCACTTGCGTGTTGTTTGGATCCAGTACCATTTACTAAATCTCACCTGTCACGATCTGGTACCAATATAGGAAGCAGAATATACCAAGTTTAGCTCCAGATCGTGCCCAAGATAATTGTCGGATGTTTTCTGAATCATCAAAGCTCTAGCAAGGCTATGTTAATCTAGTTTGTTTATTGCTTCATCCTCATACACTTTGTGTCATGAGGATGAATCTTAAAATATGTAACCGAATATATAAATTTGACAATTGACTGATCTGCTAAAGATTTCACCTCCTTGTGTTTCACGACTAAGAATGTTTAAATAGTCATGGAAAGGATGGTGGAGGTAGTAGAGAGTTAGCATAACACAGCATGTGAAGCAACGTTACATATTGTAGAACATATTCTTAGTTGAATTTTAATAGAAGGATGTCATTTATCTCCATGTCTTGATCGTTTATGAATAAATGTGAGTTGAGTTTTTAGCATAGTTTAATTCTTTGTTTTGAAGTTTGAGTAAGAGTAATCTGTGGATTGAAAGAAAGCTTATTGTAGACTCTAGTCGTTGACCTATTGAAGCAGCAAGGGCCCACCACCCAACAAAGGTCAACATCCTTATAGATTAGTGTTAGTAGTTGATTTCAATAGTATAAATGTTAGACTAGTTGAAGCTTTGATCCTTTCAGATGATAGTAGCATAGTTCAGTTTAGGGTTTTGATTATATGATTACTTAGAGATCATTACTTACTTTGTTTTGCATATGCTTTGTTTCTATTTTTATGAATTTGATTTTGTTTCATGGACATTAATGTTGGCAGTAGTAGTCAAACATATTTGAAGGAGAACTAGTGAAGTTCACAACAACACATTGTGAACCATAACATACTCAATATATTGACTATTGAACTACCCATGCTATGTCTTGATGATTGATGTGTGATTTCCCTTTCAGAAGTGTGATTGCATAGTTATATTGATGGGTCAGATAGCATAGTTGATCTGTCAAAAGAACTCCATATCATACGTTCATGTGCCATAATGGAGTAGATAGCCTCTCTGTGAAACACAACCAAAGTGTGTTTTGGTTTGCTAGTTTGCCTTGTTTCCATCATGCATAATCTAGAATAGTTCTATACTCATGACATTAGAATTACCTTTCTTACTGGTGTCTTGTAACTCTGTTGATTACAAATCCTGGATTGATAATTAATGAGTCCATTATACCAATCATATAAGTAGCACAACATTTTGGCATCGTTGTCGGGGAGTTGCAAATGATAGGAAGTGATTTTTAGCTTAGATTGTTTGCATAGTTTTTGAATGATTTTAAAGGTTGCTTGAGGGAGGAGGATAAAATGTTTAAGACATGAGTGAAGAGCCACGCGACCACTAGAGTGGGATTCTCTGAAGCTAGGTTGCCTTCTTACCTTCTAGATATAATTAGGATTTCAATTCAGTTAAGAATCAAATTTCCATTTTATGCATAGATATAGAGATAATAAGGGTAGATTTGTAATCTCTAAAGATTCAACCCCCCCCCCCCCC
>ML786186.1:0-53669 GCA_009831015.1 Picea engelmannii | reverse complement strand
CCCCCCCCCCCCCTCCCCCCACTAATCCAACTGACACTGGTGCGGGAAAATTCCACCAGGATAAAGTTCAAGGGGAGCCAGTGAGGCTTCAGAAGAAGAACCTAAAACAGAAGAATCGACATTGGGGCAGATAGAATGTGAGTCTGCTGAAGGAACTGAACATTTAGGAGACACACAAAATCCATTTTTTGAACCATCCATCAGTGGAGGAGGAACACCTAGTGAAATGGCAGAAGAAGAAGGAAATGCAGCCACTGAAACTGAGACCTTTGGGTTTCCAATCTTGGATATTTCCAGAAACATCAGCATGAAAAACATCCCACTATCATCGTTACCCACTTTCAGAGGTATGTCAACTGAAGATCCAAACTTATTTTTATTCGAGTTTGACATATTATGTAGAAGCTATAATTACTCAGACGATGCCCAAAAACTTAAGCTCTTCCCTGCCACAATGAAAGATTCATCCTTAAGATGGTTCATGAGCTTAAGAGAAAATACAATTCTCTCTTGGGATCAGATGAAAGACACATTTTTACGAAAATACCAAGAATATTGTAAGGATAATTCTAAAAATGACATTTTTAAAATGTAGCAAACAGAAGATGAAAGCCCTGAAGACTACTTAGAAAGGTTCTTATACAACTATCAGAAATCAAAATTATTCACCACAGACCCAGCTGTAGTAAGAACTATATTTTTGAAAGGTATTAGAGATGACTGCATAGAAGTTTTAAACTTTTTAAGTTTAGGAGATGTGCACCAAAAGCCTTTTGCAGAGATTGCATATTACTATAGAAGATACTCAAGAGGACAAGCTAAAACAGGCAAAGAACCAAGAGATTCTTTTAGCAGAAATACAAAAAAAAGCTCAGGGACTGTCACCAGAATTGAGTTAGGAAACTTATTGGAGAACTTTAAAACATACATATTGAGCACAATCAGTAACCAGTTAGATACCCTAAAACTGAAAAAGAAACAAGAAGAAAAGGTTGTTTTAGCAATTTTTTGTCCTAGATGTTGAAAGAAGCACGGTGAGAAAGAATGCCCATTAAATGTCATAGAAATTTGTGGCCCGTGTAATCTAGAGCACGCCACATCTAAGTGTCCAAATTTTCTTGAGCTACAAGCCATGTATAGGGGAGGAGGAGTCTCACAAGAACAATCATACCCTTCTAGAAGACCTTGGAGAGAACAAAACCCCAATGCATTTTATGACCCTAATGCACAGTATCAACAACAACAATGGGGTCCTCCCCCAATGTCCTATCCAAAATGGACACCTCAAAAAGCTCAAACTCACCCTTGGAAACAAGGTTGGAGGGGGCCTGTATATGGGAATCCCTCTTACCCTGCATATCCACAGTATTCTGCAAACATTTCCCAATTACTACCTAGATTTAACCCACCACAGATACAAACTTTACTTCCACCTCCTATACAGCAACAATTTATAGTCCCCTTGAACCCTAACCAACAACAGCAAGTACCTATAAATTCCAATCAATAGCCACAAAACCAAGCTTCCCACAACCCTCCTAGACCAACAGCAATCCCTGCCCAGCCAATCCCTAACCCTAATAATTGACCCACCCACCTTGTGTAGAATTTGGAAGTTCAAACCTTTCCCACCTATGAAATTCAACTACGATCAGGGAAAGTTGTAAATCAATCAAATATTTGAGTAGTAATTCAGGAAGAAAATGATAATCATTCTGAGGAAGAAAATTCTCAAACCACCCCTGTAGAAGAAGAGACTTCCCCTCCTATTCCAATCACTTCTCAGTCTGTAGGAGTACCTCAGCAAGTTAATCTTCCACCCTACCCCAAAAGACTATTAGTGAAGAAACCTGACCCACCCTTGCACAAAGATATAGAGGATGAGTTACGAAATGTATGTATAAAAATACCTTTGTTGCAAGCCATCAAAGATATCCCCATATATTCCAAAATCATAAGGGATCTTTGTATTAATAAACCAGGAAGGAAGAAGAAGGAACCTCCCCTTGTTCAGGTAGTAGGACAATTATCTGAAGTTATTTACGAAATGCCATATAAATATAATGACCCTGGGAATCCAATAGTCACTGTTGAAATTAATGGTATTTCCTTACCAAACACACTCATTGATTTGGGTGAAAGAATTAATGTAATTCCTTTTGACACTATGAAAAAACTCCAAATCAACCAGTTGAGACCAACCCAAACCATGATAGAATTGGCAAATAAGTTTGTCATTAGCCCTGCAGGAAGTTTAGATGATATCATAGTCACTCTAGCTTCTTGGGAATATCCAGTAGACTTTCTAGTCATCTACTCTAAATCGTCCTCCAAACCAGGACACCCTGTGGTTCTTGGCTGCCCTTGGCTGGCCACAACAGATGCCTTTATCAGCTATTGGTCTAGCAAGATGACTATATCCAATGGCATACATAGCCAAAAACTTGTTCTCTTCCCTCCTGCCCAATCGACACAGGAAATACTTGTTTGGATAGAAAACCCTTATGGAGAGGAAGATCGCATCAGACCCCTTTTAACACTTGAACAAGTAAGAGGAATGCAAGAAAAATCGGATGAACAAGTCTTAAGTTTATTTTTGGATGATACAAACTGCATTGAATATCCTAGGTCCTTTACAGAATTGTCACACATTTTCAGTTATGAATTTCAACAAACTTGGCACCTTGATATCACTCAATTATATACTTTATCACCATCTTCCTTAGAGAAGGAAGAAAGTACTGAACTTGTTGATATTAGCCTAGGAAAACCTTTGTATATCAACTCTAGTTTGGAACTAGAACAAAAGACACAAGTAATTGAAATGCTCCAAATGCAATTTGATGCCTTTGCATGGGATTATGCAGACATGAACGGCATTCACCCTGACACATGCACACATCATATTTACACTAATGACCAAATCAGACCAGTTAGACAGCCTCATCGAAGGATGAATCCAGCCCTCAAAGATATTGTAAAAGAAGAATTACAAAAACTCCTTCAAGCCAATCTCATATACCCATTTCAGATAGTCAATAGGTGTCTCCACTTGTCATAGTTCCCAAGAAAAATGGTAAGTGGAGAATATGTGTAGACTTCAGGGAGTTGAACAAAGCCACCCATAGGGATTATTTTCCCCTACCATTTATTGATCAGGTGTTGGATACCTTGTCCAGAAAGAAGTATTTTTCGTTCCTAGATGGGTTTAGTGGTTATAACCAAATACAAATAGTACTTGAAGACCAAGAGAATACCAATTTCACCTAACCATGGGGAAACTATGCTTATAGGGTCCTTCCTTTTGGACTTTTCAATGCCGCAACTAATTTTCAAAGGGTTTTCCTAGCCATTTTCTCTGACTTGACCAATGATTGTGTAGAAGTCTACATGGACAACTTTACAGTCCATGGAAATGATTTCCAGGAAGCTTTGACCAGTCTGGAAAAAGTCTTGATTAGGTGTAAGGAAACTAATCTTTCCCTAAGTAATGAAAAATCAAATATGATTCTCACTGAAGGTATTGTTTTGGGACATCACATCTCTGTTTTTGGAATGAGAGTTGATCCTGCAAAAATTCATATTATCACACAAATCAGAATACCTTCCTCACAAAAGGAAGCTCGTAGATTTTTAGGGAATGTTGGCTACTATAGAAGATTCATTCTGAATTTTACAAGTTTAGCTACCCCTTTATTCAAGTTATTATCTAAAGAAGTTGAATTTAATTGGGATGATGAATGCCAAGTATCTTTTGAAATTCTAAGACAGAAATTGTCAACTACCCCTATATTAAGAGGACCAAATTGGTCCCTTCCTTTTCATATATGTACTGATGCCTCAAACACAACCCTTGGAATAGTTCTTGTACAAAGGGAAAATCAAATCCCTTATGCTATTTACTTTGTCAGTAAAAATCTGTCCCCAGCAGAAGTTAATTATATGGTCACAAAAAAAGAATTGTTTTTTTTTTTTTTTTAATAAAAAAGTAGTACCTATTATATTACCAAAAAGTAGAATACAGTGTTCCCTGTTGCAGCCAGATGTCCTGCCTGTGCAGGAAACCAGGACAGCTAGGCTAGGTCATAACAAAACATATGGGTGCCTTGCCTGGAGGAAACCGGGGCTATTAAGCTAAGGAGTTTTAAAACATATGCCATAACTAACCCAAAAAGTGACTAAACTTTCTAACTGAACTGGACAGCAGAAATATTTCTAACCGAGTGCCTTGTTCTTTGACTGATGCCAGCCTGCCAGGAGAAAATATGCCCTTGCGCATGTCGAGCACTGATGCTTTGGAGAGATTTTGGAATAAGCTGCGAAAATCATGTCCAGTCGTTGGTCCAACCGGGATAGGTGAAATGTGTGGTCCTCCATCAGGTGCTTGAGCTCGAAGATGAGTGGGAGGTACCAAGAATCCGTGACTGGAGGCTGGTTCATTTCCTCACTGACGTTGGGAATTCCTGTGCTTGATTCCCCCGGTACGCTTGATGCCAACCCCGCAGTCTTCACTATCCCTGTAATGTCGTCAGGAGGGGATTCCTCTTCCACAATGCATGTTGGGAAGAGGTCCTCTTCGGTGGCAGCATTGAGGTCCCACTGGGGTTTTCCATGCAGGGGCTTTGTTGCTTCCGCACTGACGAGCGAGGGCAGATGTTGTTGCTCTTCCTCCCAGCTGATTTCTTCAATAATCACCATTGGTGGCATCCCAGGTTTGTGCTTGTGTCTGGTGGCATCCAAAGCTAAATCTCTTTCGAAATTGCGGATGCGTTTACACCTAGACTTGGCCCTGTACCATGCTGCCCCTCTGCAGGATTTCCCCTAGAGTCTGGGCATGGTTCGAGCTGCTTCCTTCTCGGCTATTTCACTACCTGACTGCAATGGAGGTTGAAATTTGCAATTGAGCCAAATGAACACTGCAAGGGTCCAATTCCCCTCACTGCTATTCATCTCCTCAATTGAACACCATGCTATCGTGCCTGCCAAGGCCATTAAGGCTGGGCTGTTATTGCTCTGGCTCCAGGTACAGATCCCTCGCGCAAGAGGGCTCGTCGACGGGAGGTGCCTGGTGTAGTTCATGCACGAGTTAATGATCAAAGGGAGGTTCGTCGGTTGATGCCATAAATGGGCATCCCATCGATCGTCCAGGCGTTTGCGGATTGGTGCATGTCACCCCATCCGGAGGACAGAAAAAGAATTGTTAGTTGTAGTCCATGCTATCAATAAATTTAGACACTATATTACAAGATATCAATCTTTTGTACACACTGATCATTCAGCCATCAAATTCTTAATGAACAAACTTGTAACAAACCATAGAGCTACAAGATGGTTGTTATTATTACAAGAGTTTAATGTCAATATTATTGATAGACCGGGTAAGGATAATCTTGTTGCTGATTTATTATCTAGAATGATTCATTTGGGAGATAACGCACCAATAGATGATAACTTCCCTGATGAAAATTTGTTTTCTATTTCTACATTCACTCCTTGGTATGCAGATGTAGCTAACTATCTTGTGACAGGGAAGATGCCTCATAAATTGTCTCCTAGAGAAAAACAGAAAGTAATTCAGCTAAGTGCAAACTACATGTGGCACGATGGTTATATCTACAAAACAGGACCAGATTTGGTAATCAAGAGATGTGTAAGGGAAGATCAAATTCATGATATTTTGAAAGCCTGCCATGATGGTCCTTGTGGAGGACACTTCACAGACAAGAGGACCACTTACAAAGTTCTGCAATCTGGTTATTATTGGACTCATATTTTCAAAGATGCTAAAACCTATGTATCCAATTGTGATGAATGCCAACGAATGGGTAAGCCTACTGCACGAAACCAAATGCCACTTCAAGCCCAAGTAGTCATTGAGCCTTTCGAGAAATGGGCATTATATTTTTTAGGGCCTGTTAACCCTGTATATAAAAATAAAAAGTATATACTTGTATGTACTGACTATC
This sequence comes from Picea engelmannii, assembly GCA_009831015.1. Classification (NCBI taxonomy): domain Eukaryota; kingdom Viridiplantae; phylum Streptophyta; class Pinopsida; order Pinales; family Pinaceae; genus Picea; species Picea engelmannii. The sequence goes on along the minus strand of ML786186.1, from coordinate 47,703 downwards.
GTACTAATTGGGTTGAAGCAAAAGCTTTACCAGTTGCAAGTGAACAATCAATGGTAGATTTCCTTTTTAATGACATATTTACTAGATTTGGTGTACCTCGAGAAATTGTGACTGCTCAGGGGACTCAATTTACCTCTAATCTAGTCAAAGCTATTACAGAATAGTACCAAATCAAACACAGTAAATCTACACCCTACCATCCACAGGAAAATGGACAAGTATAAACTACCAACAAATTTATTGAGTCATTCTTACCAAAACAGTACAGCTACACCACAAGGATTGGGCTGACAGATTACTAGAAGCCTTATGGGCTTATAGAATCACCTGGAGGAATACAATAGGACATACACCTTACAAGTTGGTGTATGGGAAGCAAGTGCTTCTCCCCATAGAATTCTAGGTCAAAACCTTCAGGACTGCAGTACAAGTTGGCATGAACTTGGATGAAGCCCAGCAACAAAGACTCTTGTAGCTTAATGAGTTGGACGAAATTAGGCAAGAAGCACTTCAAAGAACCACCCTCATTCAAGAGAAGAGAACAAAATGGCATGACAAGTATCTCAAAAAGAAAAATTTTCAACAAGGAGATTGGGCCCTATTGTATGGCAACAGATTCAGGAACTTCAAAGGTAAGTTAACTACTCGTTGGATGGGACCTTACAAAATTGACACTATCTATGATAATGGTTCAATCAGGATAAAGACAATTAACGAAAAACATACACCACTACTTGTGAATGGTCACCTGTTGAGAATTTATAACAAACCCCTGCTAAAAGAGGAATTTTTGACTCGTATATTATAGAATTCAGATATGCAGGTGATCAGTAAGGAAGGAGACCTTCCTACTAATCTGCATTGATTGATTGGTTTAATTTTAAAAACTTTTGTACATAGGTGTGGGTTGTGTTTTGTTAATAAGCTGAAGGTAATAATGGATTCTTACCTCCTTTTGTTTTACTTTCACATTTTATCTTTGTAAGTAGATTTCTATAATTTATTTGATCCTTCACGAACTTGCTAAACATCAGTTTGTAGGCATCAACAATACTCTGTTCTGGTCTGGTACCATCAATACTGTTCCGGTACTAGAAATCTTGTTCTGGTCTGGTACCAGCAGTCCTATGTTGGTCTGGTACTAGAAGTTTGTCCTTATACGGTACTATCAGGACACATCACCTAATTAACATGGAATGCTATGCATATTTCTAAATCTTATGTCAATTAATATGAAGTATGAAGCCATGCAATAACCACTTAAGCTGGAACCAAGAAGCCGAATCCAGCATCAAATGGCAGCCCTTATGAAGCAATAATTTATTTTGGTTCTGTTGCTGACTAAAGGGAAGTATCTTTAATTTCTTTTGGTTCTGTTGCTAGCTAGAAGGAATTATTTTAATTTCTTTTGGTTATGTTGCTAGCTAAAAGGAAGAATTTTTTATTTCTTTTGGTTATGTTGCTAGCTAGAAGGGAAGTATTTTAATTTCTTTTGGTTATGTTGCTTGAAAAAGAAGACATAATCCTTACCCAAGATTGTTAAAAGAACCATGCATAATCTACTTCAAAGTCTAGAGGTTGCCTTTATCCATTATTTCAGCGTGATTAAAGGGACAAAAAAATATATTAGCCTACACGTAACTATCTCATCCTAACTACACTTCAATAGTATTCATTGGATTATCTTTACTAAAGAGTAACATATGAGTATATGAACACTCTCTGTCATAGGCACACTAGGAAATTTTTTATGGAAGAGGATGTATCAATACCCTAAGGTAACTTTAGGTCATTCTCTTATGGACAAACTCAGACAAAATTATACATCTGGATCACTCTAAAGAAATAATATGGATATGGATAATTATGATACAGGGTGTTGAATCTTCTTGCATAAGGATATGCAACATCCTTAGCATGGGGGAGGGTCAAAGATCTCTTTCAGAACTCTTTTTCATACTCACATCTCATCTTCAGAAACCATCATGTTCACCCTACAACCCTACAAAACCAGACACAAAAGAAGACAAGCACAGAATAAAGAAGTTTCATGAAGTACAGGAAATTCTAGTACCAAGATTCCAAAAACATCCAGCCTAAAAAGATGAACTCTGACAATCTGCAAGCTTCAAATACAAAGGCAGTCGCATATGCTATGGGTATTGATTATACAATGGTAAAAACAAAGGTAACATGGTATTATTTATTTTCCTTTGCTTATAAAACTACAATAGGTATGAAAATGTATATTAGATCTTGTGACCTTAGTGTTAAAACCATGCACCTAACTTTCACTTCTCTCATACCCATATGCTTAACCTTAATCAATCCTCTCATCACATAAGCACTTGAAAATGATTGAAGGAAAAATCACATCAAAAGTGTGAATATGGAGCATGTCTAGTAATGATGAGCCACGAACGTGTTTCATCCTTAAGAAATCACGAACGTATCTTGGTTCATGAGCCATGATTCAAAATCAAATTCACCACTCAGAATTCCAATCACCTATCCCAAACAACAATGATGCTTCGACACCTAACATTATGTCCCCATCATTGCATTAACGGACATAAATGAAATGGCTTATCTTGGTGGAAAACCCATCCAGATGAGACTCATATTGTCTTAACTTTCCTCTGTGGCATCTTACTTAAACTCACCATTCGAATTATTGATGCCATCACCATATTTTTTGTTTTGTCGTTACTAACCTTTCTCCAGTTCTGAGCTTACTCCTCTCTACGATCTCCGGTACCAAACCCTTACCCTCATAAGCTGACTAAATCCTTGCGCTGCGACCCAATTTTTACTCACATTTTATAAAGATGGTCGTAAGTAGACATGAACCGGTCTTCCAGATTTATAGGGAGACTGAGGAGTTCCAGTTGTGTAGAGAGAAGTATGCTAGAGTGAGATGGATGCCATTTTTGGAGAAATTCACAAGTTGTCATGAGAAGGTATCTCACACATTTATTCAGGGTTACGATGGAGAGATTGTGCACATAGGCAATCTGCAGATAACAATCAATGAAGCAACCTTAAGGGAAGCCACAAGATTACCTAACAAAGAAGCCAAGTATTTCAAAGTAGGAATCAACAAGGAAATGTGACAACGATTTCTAAAGGAAGACCACCAGCACCCTGATTGGAAAAAGGGGATTCCTAGGAACTATATCAAGGAAGAGTATTATCCAATGCTTGCTAGTCTTCAACGATTACTCACTTATGAGGGAAGGTATGTTGTAACCTTCCTATATCATATTAGGCTTCTGTTACACTTTTAAGGGGTCCTGAAATTGATTTCCCATATTTTTTATGGATGAGTCTGAACAAGATGGTAAGAGGTGTCAAATCCCTATCCAAAACCGAGAAGACTAGAATTTATCATCAAGGTCTTATTAAGATGTTAGTTATACATGAAATCAAGAAGAAAGGGATTAGCTGGAAAATCCTCATCACTCAACACCTTCCCATAGAAAACAAACCTATAGAGGGAGCCAACCTACTCTAGAGAAAGATAAGGAACCTCAAGAGAAAAAGGGCAAGCAAGATAAGGTAACTCCATCATCCTCCAGAATAGTGAGCCAAAAAGATAAAGCTAGTAAACAAGCAGGGCCCTCTTCCACAGTCGATAATATTTTTTAAAAGTCAAGAATCAAAAGGTAAATCCAAATTAGTGGAGGAGACATCAACAATATCACTTGAGGATAAGGGTCATAAGACAAAAACTGTGAGGAAAGAAAAGAATAGATCATAAAATAAATATGAACAGTCTATAGAACAATCCCCTGTAACCATTCCACAAATACAAAAGAAGAAAAGGAATCTTGTGATCACCTCTGGTCCATTACCCCCTTGTAAAATAACCAAAAGGAGCATTCCAAAGAAAGGAAAAGTAGTTTTCAGTCCTCATACACATGAAGACCCAATAGAACTTACCTCCCCTTTTGAAGACCTATCAGTTCATGATGGCATCCCTAGCTTGACTGAGGAACAAGTTACTATTACTTTATGTGGGATGAGGGAGGAAGTGGAGGAAAGAGAATACATCCAGCCAGAAACAATGGGGTCAACAAGTACCTTAATAAAATAACAGGTGAAGAAAAATATTGGGGAGATGCAAAATCAAAACCAGGAACTCAAACAAGAAGTGAAGGAATACCAACTATTGGACAGGTATATCAAAAAGGAAAATGAGCAACTGAAGGAAACCAACCAACAACTTCAGCATGACCATGAAGAGACTTCTAATAAGATCAAGAAGGTACTAAGACTCTTACAATACATTAGGGTCATAAAAAGGGAGCTGAAAGTAGAAGCCTCAACCATCAACATCAGTGATCCACAGAAGTAAAGAATGGAGTCTCAAATTTTGAACATTTTTGAGTTTGTTTCAGTTGCATGAGGACATGCAATGATTTTGGCATGGAGGAATGTTGAGCCTCTAAATTGACATCCCCACTACCCTATTATACTCCTCATTTATACCTTTTTGGCCTACCTAAGCTTGGATAAATGACAAATAACACTACCATTATCCATTGATGAGGTCATAAGGTAAAGTATAATTGAATTCATCCATTTTGTGGTTTATTGAGCTAGGAGACTAAATGTTTCATGTACTAATGTTTTAAATTGCCACGTGTAACCTTTGACCTCTAGATGAGTATAGAATTTCTATATCAGCTTAGCCATATGGTACTTATGTGCCAGATTTCCACTGTCCAAATCCGGTACCAAGCACACCTTCCATGCAGATCTGGTACCGAACCACTCACTGTCGTGATCTGGTACCAACGGCCGCAGACTATTCTAGTCTGGTACCAACCACTTGTGTGTTGTTCGGATCCAGTACCATTTACCGAATCTCACCTATCACGATCCAGTACCAATACATGAATCATAATATACCAAGTTTAGCTCCAGATCATGCCCAAGATAATTGTTGGATGTTTGTTGAATCATCAAATCTCTAGCAAGGATATGTTAAGCTAGTTTATTTATTGCTTCATCCTCATACACTTTGTGTCATGAGGATGAAGCTTAAAATATGTAACCGAATATATAAATTTGACAATTGATTGATCTGCTAAAGATTTCACCTCCTTTTGTTTCATGACTAAGACTATTTAAATAGTCATGGCAAGGATGGTGGAGGTAGTAGAGAGTTAGCATAACACAGCATGTGAAGCAACGTTACATATTGTAGAACATATTTTGATTTGAATTTCAATAGAAGGACGTCATTTATCTCCATGTCTTGATCGTTTATGAATAAATGTGAGTTGAGTTGTTAGCATAGTTTAATTCTATGTTTTGAAGTTTGAGTAAGAGTAATGTGTGGATTGAAAGCAAGCTTACTGTAGACTCTAGAAGCTGACCTGTTGAAGCAGCAAGGGCCCACCACCCAACAAAGGTCATCATCCTTATAGATTAGTGTTAGTAGTTGATTTCAATAGTATAAATGTTAGACTAGTTGAACTTTGATCCTTTCAAATGATAGCAGTATAGTTCAGTTTAGGGTTTTGATTATATGATTGCTTAGAGATATATACTTACTCTGTTATTCATATGCTCTGTTTATGTTTTTATGAATTTGATTTTGTTTCATGGACATGAATGTCGGCAATAGTAGTCAGACCTATTTGAATGAGAACTAGTGAATTTCACAACAACACATTGTGAACCACAACATACTCAGTATATTGACTATTGAACTACCCATGCTATGTCTTGATGATTGATGTGTGATTTCCATTTCAAAAGTGTGATTGCATAGTTATCTTTCTGGGTCAGATAGAAGAGTTGATCTGTCAAAAGAAATCCATCTCATACTTGCATGTGCCATAATGGAGTAGATAGACTCTCTGTGAAAGACAACCAAAGTGTGTTTTGGTTTGCTAGTTTGCTTTGTTTCCAGCATGCATAATCTAGAATAGTTCTATACTCATGACATTAGAATTACCTTTCTTACTGGTGTCTTGTAACTCTGTTGATTATGAATCCTGAATTGATAATTAGTGAGTGCATTATACTAATCATACAAGTAGCACAACAATCATGATGTACGCGGGCTGTAGTGGAGCAGCCTGCATATACGCTTGTTGTATAGGGTGCAAGATGCGTATAAGTGGAAAAAAATTGTATTTTTGTTTATGGATTTATCAATCAGGGAAAGTGAGTCTACATAGGGAAATGGAATAAGGCCCTCTCTGCAATATTTCATAGGGTGAGGAAAATCTTGCTCTAACAAACTCCTTATGAACTCCTCCAAAGAAAATCTTGTGTATGTCGATGAAGATGTACCTTCCCAACCAGTCTTTTGTACTAATGCTAGGATTCTTGTTCTTGGATTTAGGGAAGTCCTTCTCTTGTTCCTCTATCCACTTCTAAATTTTGTCTTCGATGGAAACCACCTTGACATTCCCTCAAAAATATCCTACTCCCAGCAATGGAACCATTTGTTGGCACAGGGGCTGACCCAAGGTTCAACTCTTATAGCACACCAATAAGCCCTAACTACTGGCCCTTTCAGAAACACCTACAAAGTAGATGAAGTATCTCTTGAAGTAGAAATAGGGGGTTGCAGGACATAGGTGTCTACAACCAGAGGAAATGAAAAGTGGATCCATGACAATAACACACAACAATCTAGTTATTATTTATCTCTCTTAAGCCTACTTCGCAGGTCATATATCTGATCTAACACAATAATGCAATAATAGTATATCAGATGGAAAATAACACAGCATCAATCACAAAGAACAACAAGGTATACGTGGTTCACCCTCTCCCTATGGATACGTCCACAGAACTATGTTTCTTGATATATTAGATGAAAACATACAGTTTTATCTGTGCACTTAGCTTATAGATATCTCTCTCTGTCTCTCGTCCCTCCTTGCGCACTCACCTGCAGGGTGATCTTCTCACCCAGCTGAAGATATTACAATACAGTCTCAACATTTTTCTCTACAACAACACTCAACAATGAACAACAACAACCATAGTATCAACGAACTAACCTAGAACGAGTGAATGAACGAACCATCCTAGGTATTCTAGACCTTTATTTATACATTACATAACAAAGTCTAGGTGTCAAAACCCTAGTTCCAAAACCCTAGGTGCTTGAACCCTAGGTCAACTTGACCCGCTTTTTTAAGGGCTTTGCCAGCATGTCCTTCCTCCTTTTTCGCGAGGTGCTCCAAAGCACTTTTTGATGTCTTCTTCTGCTTGATGAGTTGTCCATGATCCATCTTCTTTGTTGCTTTGTCTTCCTCGGTCTTCTCTTCCAACGTCTAGCTTTTCCTTCCTTTTCTCCTTCTTTTCTGCTTCTTTAACCACTTCGACCCCTCCTCGGTTTAAGTTCCTTTCGCACAATTCATACTTCACCTTTCTTCCTTAATCTTCGCTTCCTTCCATAGCCAAGGGCCAACAATACAACTAGCTTGCAAAGTATCAAATTTTAATTTCAAGTTGATAAACCAAATATGAAATGAATCCAAGCATCATTTGATATCATCACCAGAGAGATGAATGTAAATAATCTTACGACAAATTAGCTATACTATCGACGAAATTTTTTTGTCCATAGTATAGCTAATTGATCGCATGAATGTGTCTTTGAATGTTGTTACATAGTTTTCAAGGAGTGTATGGATTATATGGTGCAATGTAGTGTAGTCTATAAGAACAATATCTATGCCAAACCTCAAAATGGATAGTACCATATCTTGTTCATAAGACAAATATTTTTTGTATGTTTCCTTTGTGGTGGATCAATCCCTCACACATTATGCATGACAATGAAATGTAACAATTTGACTATTTAATGGTAGTGTTATGTCACCCATGGTTAAGGAAAGAACATAAGGTTCTTACATCCTATTTGAATCTTCTTAGAATTGAGATTCATTACATAGTCCTTGAAAAGGGACAAAAGACATATTTAGCATATATTTAGTCTTTGTGTTGGACATTTTATGCCATTAATATGTTTTGTACAAAAATAATGGATCTTGGGGACTACACCATGGTCAAGGGACAAAAAAAATTAGGACCAAAACAAATATTTTGAAGTTTAAGGGCCATGAAATAAGCCTCAAACAAACATGTAGAACCTTTGTAAGGTACAATTTTCCTTTGAGTGGGATATGGATGCCAAAAGAATTTTTTCACACCACATATGGTATTCAAGGCTTATAACATCATTGAGGGAGGAAAACAGGGGATTTAGGCTTTAAACAAACATTTATTTTACTTAATGGCCATGAAGAAGGGCTCCAATTCGGAATGTGGGAACCATTAATATATTTTTTATATAAAAATAAGAATGGATCTCCTAACCTATACCATGGCCAAGGGAGGAAAACAAAGGCCTTAAGCCCTACACAAATTTCTCAGGATTAATGGCCATGAAAAATGCCTTAAAACACCAAACTAATCCTCTCATCGGAATTTGTGGCCATTGGGTGGGATATGGACACCACTCACAAGTTTTATGCACCATGTAAGGCACATGGGATATTGTCCATGGTCAGGGAGTAACATAGTCCCTATTTGAATGTTGTAAGTATTAGAATTCATGTTGTAGTCCTCAAATAACCACACAAGACTTGTTTAGGGGATATTTATCCTATGTGGGGAATATTTGGCACCATTAATATGTCTTATACAATAAGAATGGGTATTTGGGCCTATATCATGGTGAGGGGAGAAAAACAAGGACCTTGGGACTAAAAGGAAGCTTCTCAATATCAAGGGCCATGAATCAGGCCTAAAACAACTATATAGATCCTTTCTAAGGGATCTTTGGCCTTCAGGTAGGATATGGGAACCATTATAATTTAGGAGAATTTTTGCACCACATATAGGAGTCAAGGCATGTTCCATGATTGCTGGAGGAAAACAAGGGACTTATGCCATAAATGAAGCTTTCTTGTGATAAATGGCCATGGAAAATGTCTTTGACTAGGAATATGGACAAAATTAGTATGTTTTGAACAATAAGAATGGATCTTAGAACCTCCACCATGGCCAAGGGAGGAAAATGATATATTTAGGTCCTAGAGAAATCTTCTTAGTGTCTTTACCATGGCTAGGGAATGAACATAAGGTGATTATTCCTTGTTTAAATATTCTTAGGAGTGAGCTTCATGATGTAGTCATCAAAAAACTAGACAAGACCTATGCAGGGGGTCTTTCACCTTTGTGCGGTTTCTTTAGCATCATTGATATGTTTTTTTAAAGAGTAAGAATGGATCTTAGGGACTATACCATGTTGAAGGGAGGAAAACACGGAACTTGGATCCAAAATGAATCTTTTTGAGTTTAAGGGCCATGCACTAGGCCTTGAACAACCATGTATATCCTTTCTAAATTATCTTTAGCCTCTAAGTGGGATATGGGTTCCATTAGGAGTTTGTTCAAACCACATATGGGATTAAAGGAATATACCATCATTGAGGGATGAAAACAAGTGCCTTCGTCCCTAAACGAAGATTTCATGTGTTTAATCACCATGAACAAGGCCGCCAACTAGGAATATGGGCACCATTTGTATGTTTTTAATAATAAGAATGGGTCATAAGAACTCTTGATCAAAGAGTTTTTGAGTCTCTACACAATATTACTCTGATACGATTACCTCTAGGATACGATTGTTGAGTCTCATTCTGGATATGATTACCTCTAGGATACGATTGTTGACTCTCATTTTGGATACGATTACCTCCAGGATTGAACCAGTTTCTCTGCCAATTAAATGAAGTTCATCCACAATGAAAAGGCTGACTTGTTGAACCAGTTTGCACAGATTCCATCTCCCAATATCGATATCTCTCTTTGGCAAGGTTGACTTGCTTTCAAATCCCAATATCTCTCTTTGTCAAGAGCTTCTATAGGAGAAATATTATAGACACATTGAAATACGTTGTTTGTGCTTTGAATATGAAATCGTAGTAAAGAAAATTGATCAGCACAAATATTCTTCCCACAACCAATAGGTGTTGCAACTAAAACATTATCATATGAGGTATAGAGCATTGTGAATACCTAATTTTTGTTAGAATTTGAAAGATGTGCTCATTTTACCATTGACAATATCTCTATTGTCACCAAACCATAGGACGAAGCCACCCTCTGAGCACCTTAACCTTGACAGAGAATCACTCTGGAAGCAAAACCTAGGCTAGATAGACAAATAAAGGGTAGCACACCTTTCCCCAAAGATAGAGCACCAACAAGAGCTGATCAGATGTTCCAAACCCTAGACAAGAGATAGTCCAAGCCAAACGTGATTTGCTAGCTGTAGCAGCTACAATGGAAGCTCTCATCAAACCTACGCACAAGACTGGGCACTGCAATGTGCACAAGTTGTTGCTCTGCAATTCTGAGACTACCTGCCAGAATGAGAATTGGCCTCCTGTATTTATACTAATTCTCGCTAACTGCCTAGGCCGACTTCTCATTATGGGTATCTGTCTGTTTAGTATATTATTATTTCTTCTGGTTGACTTCTTCTCTTGGAGGCTAATAACCTAATATAAATTATCTTCTTGAGTCGACAAGTCTTCTAGGGTTATTATCCAACTCATTAGGGTTTCTTCTTACTTCCCGAAGTATTCTATTCTCATCAAGTTTACACGTGCAGGTAAATACGTCCCGCAACTACCATAATATCAACAAGTTTGAATAGGATTGAAGTGTCTAAACTGTTTATATAGTGCTTCATATGAAGGATTTCTTAACATAGACACAAACATGCAGTTACTTATTCCAGAAGCATGCCTCCCAACACAAACACCATCATCAATGCCTTTACATATGATCAAGCTCTGAATTGAGACAAGAACATGCAGAAGAGTTGATTGTGAATTGATGCATAAAACCTGTGAATGGTGCCCATATCCCACCAGAGGCAAAATATCCCTTAGATATGGTATGTGTGGTGCTTCAAGGCTTTGCTCATAACCATTGAGATCAATAATATTTGTAAAGGGCTTAGGTCACTTGTTTTCCTACCTCATCCATGGTATATCTCTTGATATGAAATCTTATTTTCCATAATATATTAATGGTGCACACATTCCCAATAAAAGGACATGTTCTTCACCATTATGCACGAGAAATATTTTATTAGAGCATAATACCCTTGTTTTCCTCCCCCAACCATGGTATGGGCCTTGGATTTCATTTGTGGTTCAAAAAGACTCCTAATGGCTCCCATATCTCCCCAAGAGGCCAAGAATCCCTAAAAATGGAACTGTGTGATTGTTCAAGGCCTATTTCATTGACTTTGATCTTAATAATATTTATTTTATGCCAAGTTCCTTGTTTTCCTCCCCTAGCCATGGCATAAGCCCACGATCCTTTCTTATTATGAAAAATGTACTATTGGCATGAAATATCCCACACTGAGGTGAAATATCTCCTACAAGTGTCTTGTGTGGTTGTACAAATACTACATCGCAAATCTCAACGATAATATTGAAATTGGGCCTAAGTATCTTATGTTCTTTCCCTAACCATGGGTAAGATCCAAAGTGCCATACGTGATGTCCAAAACTTGTGAATAGTGATTGTATCCCACCTAAAGTCCATAGATCCATTAAATAGTTTTCCACTAACACTATTATAAACCAAACCCTTATGTAATTGTTAACATATAAACCCTAACATTTATAACCCTCTTAGTCTTATAAAACCTAATATAACCTCCCTATCCCATACCATCTATAATATCAATAACCCCTATCCCATTAACAACTAATAGAACCCTTGGTATCTATAAAGACATCTAATCTCTAATCCTTACACCTTTTATTGCATCTAACTAAAATAACATTGGATTCCTATACCCTTTGATCCATAACCCTATAACCCATCTCATAACTAACCCATATGACTCCCAACACAAATAACCACTTCCACAGTACATTATAACCCATAATATAAGACATAACCACTACAACTCCTAATCAATAAAAATTATAACACCTATAAAAGTTAATCCATAAACAGTATAACCCTCAACCCACACCCCCAAAAACTTATCATTCCTAATATAACCTTGAACTCTTATATCCTAATCCTTAAACCCTACAACTCTTAACCCATATAACCCTTATTATTAATAACCCCTAAATTCTATAACCCTCAAACTTTATAAACTCTACACCTAATAGATAGGATGACTAAATCGTATAACCCCTTACCCCAAAACTTGTAAACCCTAACAAATATAACCCCACAACCCCATAATGAGTGTAACATTCACCCCAACAACTTATGACCCTTAACCCTCATAATGTGAAACATGGAAAAAGGAATAGTGTCCAAGCATATGTCATTAAATATAAAGCAGCCTAAGATACAACATACTTAAATGCCTCAAATGTTGAAATGACACTCACCATAATACATGACTTGTACCTCATGGACAAAGGCCCAGTGCCTATCGAAAGCCAGATGGTGTGGTGGATGCCATCTGAAATCCTGACCTCTGTGGTTGTGAGAAGGGTCTCTGTAATAATCCATCTAGGCCTTCATCCCCTTCTTCCCATAGAATGAGGGACAACCCCTTTTTGGGTCAATACACCCTAAAATCCCAAGAGACAAGGATATGGGGGGGTTAACGGATACACACAAATACCCCTTCTGAACCATTTTCCATCTGGGAAATATCTGTACTTTAATTATTCATCTGGTTGATAATCATTTACCAAAATACTGATAGTCTTCAAGGTAATCGGAACAAAATAGAACAAAATTGTGTCTATCCATAGTAGTACATAACTACAATCCAGTGGTACACTACCACACCAAACAAGTACTTGATCAGTAACATATAGTCACAAACAGTGGAACACATCCACCAGAGTAGTATACATCTATTGTCATACAGTATTCATAACAATCATCTGATATCAACCTGGACATAAGCAATGTTATGATATAAACTGAATCATATGGGCCAATCTTTCACTCACATCTGTGAGATCTGAAAGAATATCTGCACTCAAAGTAGAACATCAATGATGGGTTGTTTGCCTTATTCTTCTCAAAAAAGGAAGAATAATTGTTCTAATTTCTGAACCAGGACCATTCCTCACCATGGGTCATTCCTCCAACACTAAACAAAGTGTAACCGGGAGAGAATGAATCTACCCTAAGGAATGCCTATCCCTGATTGCTGAGCCTGGACCATTCCCCACCCTGGTCCATTCCTCTGGCACTAAACAAAGTGAAACCTGGAGATAATGAATACACCCTAAGGAATGATTGTTTGAGACCATTTCCTCTATTAACCACAAGAGGAAAAGACTGTCCTGTACCAACCTACAAAACATACCATTCCTCATGTTAACCATAATGAGAAATCATTGTCTGGCGAGGCAGGCAAGTATTCTTTAGTAACCCTCAATAAGAGAGACTTCCTTAGACCAATCTGTATGTTAACCACAATGGGAAGTCATTGTCTATGGTACATCATCAATTTGGACCATTTCCCATGTTAACCGCAATGGGAAATCACTATCCGTTAGAAATCTCAATCCACTTTCCAAACAGGAAAGAATATGCTCATCCTGGACCATTCTTCGAGCTGAAAAATGATTGTCCATCAATCAATAATATATCAGTGCTCCCTCCCAACCTAGGAGTCATCTATTCCTTTTTCAATAAGGAAGTCGTCTCCACGAGCTCCATCTTGAGTATGCAAACTCTTTCATCTTGGATAGAAACTTTACCAAAATGTCTGCTTATCTTCTCATCCGTGGAGATATGTTTTGGAGAACTACTTTCTCCTTTTTGGACTTCTTCATGGATAATGTAATGCTTGATTTCAAATGTACTTTGGTCTGGAACACTGGTTTTCTCTTAAGGCTTCATGTAGCTCTGATCAAATAGAGTATATCATTGTTGGAAAAATGGAACATATCCATGTGGCACTTCTTCTGTCATAATGAGATATGATCTATTGAGTAATAATCTTGATACAATATCTCTGTTATAGAAAATCTTCACCACACTTATGCTGTGCACTGGAGGTTTTCCACCAAGTTGTTTTCTTCTATATGCATACAAGGGTCTCTTTCTGGTATGCCTCAAAGTATTGAGGTTGCTCTTCATACGCTCTTTACTCAATTTCTCTAGAGAACATTCTTTGCATTCATCTGATGTAGAACTCCAACTCATGGATGTTTCGGAATATATAATGACTCATGTAGAGATATGTCTGGTTTACTGGAACAAGTAATCATCATAGTCTTCTCCCTCCATATGGAAGAACGTCTAGTTCTATAGCTTGCAATGCTTTCATTCATCAATCTTCCATACACCGTTCTTCATCACAACTTTCAATTCCTCTGCTTGATTTCTTTTATTGAGTTCATATCAAGATGGCAATCTTGTGATTCTTGATACAATGAATGGTTGTTCTAGCTTCTCTTTATTTCTTTGAATCTTCATGTTCTTCATTGTGTTTAGCTCTTGGGTTCATGGAGTAGATTCCATGCCCTAAATATTCCATTACTTTATTTCATCACAGGTTCACGGATGTGGATGGACAACCAGGGATACTTTAAAGGCTTCTCTTCGAATAAGACTTCTTCTAAATTCGGACTGAGCACGTACTGCCTGGTATCATGCATATATATATTTTATCATCTTCAATGGATCATAGGATTAGCTCCCTCCTAATACTTGCTTCATGTATGAATGCATGCTCTTCTTTATGGTGATATATAATCAGCTCCCTCCATCTAGGAGATTCAATGCTTATGTCTACATCCTCATTCCCTTTTGCAAGGTATTATAGGTCTTTCTCCAATTTCCTCTTGATTGCTAACTTCTTTCTATCTTTGCTTCTTCTAAGTCTCTTCATGATGGATACATGATTTGTTTACTGTATTTCATCATGTGTATTATCTAATGATATACATCCTTATCTTGTTGTTCTTCCATAGGTATAGTTCTTCTTAGAACACATTATCTTCCAAGAGATAGATATACAAGATATGTACAGAGATGATGCAAACAAGATATGTAAAAGAAATAAGAAGAGTATTGTTACCTTTAAAAGAAGAAGTATATTTCATCCTGCGTAGTCTTCTTTGTAGGTTACTTTTCTTCAGCAATTGATGCTTCATGTTTCTCCTTCCTTTTCTTTAGCTTGGGACAATGATTCTTGTAGTGACCATATTTTTGACAGTTGAAGCATTGTATTTCTGAAATATCTTTCTCTTGATTTGTCTTCTTCTTTGAACCAAACTTCCTTTTGTTCCTGAAGTTATTGAATCTTGTTGTGAAGGCTTGATCATCATACTTCTTTTGGGGTTTCTCTTTTGCACTGATCCTTGATTATTCTTGAGCAAAACAAGTCCAAAGTTCTTCAAATGTCGGATACTCCTTTCTTGTGTTCATGCTTGCAGCAAATGCATCCCACGTCTTGGGAAGACCATTGAGTACTATGTTTACCAACTCCTTCTCTGAGATGATTTATTCAATAGATTATATTTGATCTCTTAACTAAGATATTCTCACAAAGTATGATATTATGTTGTCATCATCATTCATCTTCATGTCACGGAGCTCATTCTTCAAACTCATTACTTGTCCAATGTTTCTGACTGAGAAGAGGTTTGTTAGGGCATCGTACATCTTCTTCGATGAGTTGAGATGGGAGATGTAGGGTATCAAGTGGTCTTTGATAGATTCCACTATGATACTCATGGCATTGATGTCACCATCTTTGAACTTCTCCATAGCTGCAACGTTCTGTTGTTCCTTCTCTTTTCCTTCTTCAAACTCTGGTTTCATGATCTTTCCTTTCACGATATCCAACACTTTATTCTTGGCAAGGATGAGGTCAATACTTGTCTTCCATGCTCTAAAGTTAGAAGCTCCATCTAACTTGTTCTCTGACTTCATAGATTAAGCCATGGCTGCTTTGACCTGGTCAACCCTAGATTTGACCAAAAACTCAAACTTCACATCTTGGCTTGTTGAGAGTATTAGGAGATGCACTAGGCTAGGGCATACTGATCTGTCTGAAGATTAGTTCAATCCCTTCACTTAAGGTGCCTCAATGAGAGGATTAAGGTTTCTACAACTGCACATGCTAGTAACTTTAGCGACAATTTTATGGTGACTGCTCCTGCTAGAAACCCTAGTGGAAGTTCTTCAACAAGCTTAATATCCTTACGGCTATGTTTCCTTCCAGCGGTTTGGACTAATTGAAGGAGGTGTAGGCCCGTAACCTGTTAGAATTTGAAAGATGTGCTCATTTTACCATTGACAATATCTCTATTGTCACCCAACCATAGGCTGAAGCCACCCTTGGAGCACCTTAACCTTGACAAAGAATCACTCCGGAAGCAAACCCTAGGCTAGATAGCCAAACAATGGGTAATGCACCTTTTCCCAAGGATAGCACACCAAAAAGAGATCATCATATGTTCCAAACCCTAGCCAAGAGATGGTCCAAGCCAAACGTGATCTGCTAGCTGTAGTAGCTGCAATGGAAGCTCTCCTCAAACCTGTGCACAAGACTGGGCACTGCAATGCGCACAAGTTGTTACTCTGCAATTTTGAGACTGCCTGCCAGAATGAGAACTAGCCTCCTGTATTTATACTAATTTTGACTAACTGCCTGGGCTGACTTCTCATTTTGGGTATCTGTCTGTTTAGTATATTATTATTTCTTCTAGCCAACTTCTTCTCTTGGAGGCTAATAACCTAATATAAATTATCTTCTTGAGCTGACAAGTCTTATAGGGTTATTAGCAACTCATTAGGGTTTCTTCTTGCTTCCCGGAGTATTCTATTCTCATTAGGTTTACACATGGAGGTAAATACCTCCTGTAGCTACCATAATATCAACAAGTTTGAATAGGATTGAAGTGTCTAAACTATTTATATAGTGCTTCATATGAAGGATTTCATAACGTAGACACAAACATGTAGTTACTTATTCATGAAGCATGCCTCCCAACACAAACACTGTCATCAATTCCTTTACATCTGATCAAGCTCTGAATTGAGACAACAACATGAAAAAGAGTTGACTTTGAATTGATGCATAAAACCTGTGAATGGTGCCCATATCCCACCCAAAGGCCAAATATCCCTTAGATATGGTATGTGTGGTGCTTCAAGGCTTTGTTCATAACCATTGAGATCAAGAATATTTGTACAAGGCCTAGGTCACTTGTTTTCCTACCTCATCCATGGTATATCTCTTGATACGAAATCTTATTTTCCATAATATATTAATGGTGCACACATTCCCAATAAAAGGACATGTTCTTCTCCATTATGCACGAGAAATATTTTATTAGAGCATAATACCCTTGTTTTCCTCCCCCAACCATGATATGGGCCTTGGATTTCATTTGTGGTTCAAAAAGCCTCCTAATGGCTCCCATATCTCCCCAAGAGGCCAAGAATCCCTAAAAAAGGAACTGTGTGGTTGTTCAAGGCCTATTTCATTGACTTTGATCTCAATAATATTTATTTTATGCCAAAGTTCCTTGTTTTCCTCCACTAGCCATGGCATAAGCCCACGATCCTTTCTTATTATGAAAAATGTACTATTGGCATGAAATATCCCACACGGAGGTGAAATATCCCCTACAAGTGTCTTATGTGGTTGTACAAATACTACATCGCAAAGCTCAACGATAAGATTGAAATTGGGCCTAAGTATCTTATGTTCTTTCCCTAACCATGGGTAAGATCCAAAGTGCCATACGTGATGTCGAAAACTTGTGAATAGTGATTGTATCCCACCTAAATTCCATAGATCCATTAAATAGGTTTCAAATTTCCACTAACATTATTATAAACCAAACCCTTATGTAATTGTTAACATATAAACCCTAACGTTTATAACCCTCTTAGTCTTATAAAACCTAATAAAACCTCCCTATCCCCTACCATCTATAATATCAATAACCCCTATCCCATTAACAACTAATAGAACCCTTGGTATCTATAAAGACATCTAATCTCTAATCCTTACACCTTTTATTGCATCTAACTAAAACAACATTGGATTCCTATACCCTTTGATCCATAACCCTATAACCCATATCATAACTAACCCATATGACTCCCAACACAAATAACCACTTCCACAGTACATTATAACCCATAATATAAGACATAACCACTATAAAAGTTAATCCATAAACATTATAACCCTCAACCCACACCCCCAAACACTTATCATTCCTAATATAACCTTGAACTCTTATATCCTAATCCTTAAACCCTATGACTCTTAACCCATATAACCCTTATTATTAATAACCCTGAAACTCCATAACCCTCAAACTTTATAAACTCTACACCTAATATATAGGATGACTAACTCGTATAACCCCTTACCCCAACACTTGTAAACCCTAACAAATATAACCGCATAATGAGTGTAACATTCACCCCAACAACTTATCACCCTTAACCCTCATAATGTGAAACATGGAAAAATGAATAGTGTCCAAGCATATGTCATTAAATCTAAAGAAACCTAAGATACAACATACTTAAATGCCTCAAATATTGAAATGACACTCACCATAATACCTTACTTGTACCTCATGGACAAAGGCCCAGTGCCTATCGGAAGCCAGATGGTGTGGTAGATTCCATCTGAAATCCTGACCTCTGTGGTGGTGAGAAGGGTCTTCCTAATAATCCATCTAGGCCGTCATCCCCTTCTTCCCATAGAATGAGGGACAACCCCTTCTTGGGTCAATACACCCTAAAATCCCAAGATACAAGGGTATGGGGGGGTTAAGTGATGGAAAGTGGTAACTATGGCTCAGAATGGTACAATGGATCTTCAAGGGAGTTCCTAATGGAATATGTATCCCATTTGGTGGCTAAATATTCCTTCTGAGGACATGTGTAATGGTTCAAGACCTCTGTTTGTACTATAATCCCTAGAATCTTGATTTAGGTCATATGGCCCTTCCTTTCCCTACTTAACCATGGTTAAGACCCCAAGATCCTTCCCTAGTATGTAAAGACTCCTATATATTCCCATATCCCATTCTAAGATCAAATATCCTTTTTAGAGGACTCATGTTGTTCTTTGAGGCTATGTTCATAGACCAAATCCTTAAAATATTTATATACAACTTGAGGCCCATTATTTCCTCTTCTTACCATGGTCAAGTCCCAGATACCCATACTTGGTGCACAAAACCTCCTAGAAACACTCATATGAATCCAAGTATCCCCTCTAAAGGTCCTTTGTAGTAGCTCAAGGAATTGTTTCATGGATCATGAACCTTAAAAACTTCATTTAGTACCTAAGACCCTTTAGTTTCTCTCATGACCATAGTTAAGGTATGGAGACCCATCCATTGTGTCTAAATCTTTCTAATGGTTCCCATACCTCATTTAGAGGCCAAATATTATGAGCCCTATAAGACTAATTTGGATCATATGGCCCTTAATTACTAGGAATCAAGACTATTAGTGATGTAGTCATGGATGGCTAGATGATGTTGATGCTCTAGTTGTCTTGGTGATTGATTTCCTTTCATACTAGTAGTGACTTGGTTGTGGAGTCCCTATAATAATTGGATGGTTGATGATACATCATGCATGTTTATATATGACTCCCTTGATGGAACACCCTAGCAATTTTTGGCTAAGATAATATTGTATTGGAATCTTTGTTTGCTTGGAATTCTCCCCTTGATATCACTTGATTTCACATTCATTTAGGTTGATATGGTCTAGCATGGTGTGATGTTCATGAGGTGAATCCCCTTTCCCATGTTGAGGATTCATACACATATTTATATGGTTTTTTATGACATATACTACACCCTCATGTCGAGCGTTTCCCTCTTATACATATTTGTATGCCCTATTACTTGGTGGAGGAGCCTGCCATCAGGGATGATTTTAAGGATGAAATTTATTTTAAAATCTATAAACCTCGGCGAATATTACTAATCCTTCATATGTCAACTATAAATGTTTGGCGGAATTTTTTTTTAAATATTCAAATTTCTAAGTATTTTATATAGTTTTTATAAAATTTTGGCGATTTTTAAGGTAAAATAATTTTATCCTATAGAATTTGGGTGAATCATTTTTAAAATAATGAATCTTGTTTTTGGAAAAACCATGGAAAATTATCCCATGATCGAAATTTAGCCCCTAAAATCATCCCTTCCTGCCATGGAGCTATGCCATATCCTAATTGTGGGATGATTTCACACTTGTTTAGGTTTTATTTGGATATTACTCAACATCTTGTGTGGAGCACTCACCTTCCTTGCATACATATTGTTAAGGGATAGTATTATTTATTGATTGATGAGGGGCCACCCTTTTCTTTATGGATTCAATTGATCATTGAAGACATTTCACATGTGACGTTCTTCATATATTTGATGCCTTATTTCATGGATCCACTTGTCTTAATATATATATATATATATATATATATATATATATATATATATATATAATAAGAAAAAAAAATGAAAAAATATATATATAATATATAATATATAAAACAAAACAAAAAAACTATAAAAAACAACAATAAACCTAAATCTAATATATTTTCACTCTCGCGCTCCCAACAATATAACACTAAAACGAAATTTGATCCTGTCCATGCACTCACGTGTGCCCATTCCAGCAAATACCCTACTCGAATAAAGTTTGAATACAGTGATTTAATACACTGCACGTCGGAGAAGGAAGACATGCCAGATAAGGAATATGGATCAATAGGGAATACAATGATCAAATACACATTGAAGAAGGAAGCTAGAGACAAAGCTAGGGCATGAAGGACATGCCAGGAGAAGGAAGCTGGAGACAGAAAGCTAGGGAACACAGGACCAACCGGGAGATAGAGCTCGAGGCCGTTAGGGTTTGGAAGGAGGCATAGCTCGTAGAGGGAACCGTCAGAGAGATATTGAGGCCAAAAATGGTGAGTTGTTGAATTTCCTCGGGATTTCATTATAGACTTGTTATAAAGTAGGAACCCTAGGGGAATGGATTATTATTACTAATCAGATCTCAACATGTATCGATTCTGGATATGAGCTTTACTACTATATTTTGATTCATATGTTGTATTTATCACATCAAAGAAATTTAAATGGGAAACCATAACAACACATGACCACTACCACCTTAAGCTTAAACAAAACAGTTAGACCTGCACCAATGTACTTCACTTCTGTTGTTTGACATCCACACAGGTGGTACAAGCCAAAATCCAATGGAAGAAAAAAGCAACAAGAGCATAGAAAGCTTCCAGAGATGTAACCCTCAGTTTACTCAAGAGAGACATTATTCTATTGGGCCTCAAATTCTTCATCTTTCTCTTGGCTCTCTCATAAGACTTCTTTGTTTTCTCTACCTCGGTCTCCTTAGAAAAGGTGAACTCTTTGGATACATCTTCCTGCAAGCATATATTATCTCTTTGTATGCTCTTATGGGATTATTATTCACTGGCTCACCTATACTAGCACTTTACATTTTTGACATCATCATGTTGGCATGGCCACATCAATATTCCACATGAAATTTGACCCTTGATCATCATGGTGTTGAAGTTGAGGACATCGGTTCCCAATATGGGCTCTACTCACATTGTAAGGTGTTCAAATGATATCTTATAGAGCCTAAACATAAGTCCTTGAATTTACTTTCACTCTATGGACCTATAATATTATAGAACCTAATCTAATATAGCAATAATTCTATGATATGAGTTATGCAACATAAGTAAAATAAGTATTGAAAACTACCTATCATAAGTATTTTCATTAGTAGCCTTAAATGGATTCCATGTGCATAGGTTAGATGAGAATATTGTTGGTTGGTTCATTGGAGAATGGTTACATGGATATGTGTAAGACTTAGATAATGTCAGGTGACCGTGTAGTCACATTAATGTGCCTGCTTAGTTTATCTTCACATTATATAATATAAAATGAGTATTTGTTGAAGAGAGTTGGTCCTTCAATAATTTATCTCAAGTATTTGATCTTGAGATCAATGACTTAAATGGTGGATATTCACTCCTAATATCTGTTGTAAAAATTGTCAAAAAACTTGAAATTTGTTGCCAAAAACCTTGAGATTTGTTACCAAAAATTTGTAGCATGCAGTTCTAGGAGTCTTCCTTGATATTGAGCTTACAATGTATGTTCAACAATTTATATTGGTTCTTAAATTAGTGAAGAGATGTTTTGGATGAGAATCATAATTTTCAAGGCATGATATGGGATGGGTAATGGATAGTCTACGAGTAGAGAGCATATATGGGTTGAATAAGGTAGATGTATTGCATACTAAGGTCACCATGTTTACACCTCTTATGTCTTAGAAAGGTTAAGAATTTCCATAGAACATAAAAATTTGAAATCCTTATGTGGCATTCCTCTTACAAAACAAGGATTTGTATCATTTTTTCCTTATTACATTGTTGTCTTTTACCTTGAACCATCTCGACGTCATATCAAATTTATGTTCTTTACTCTCAGAATTATACAAATATATCAGTCTTTAAATTGCTATTGTCACCAGGTAGGCTCACAAGGTTTGGATATGCTTCTTTCCTTCAAGGCTTGAGTTCTTTTGTGTTTGCAATGCTTTGTTATCAAAAGGCAATTGAATAAAACACACACCAACTTTGTTTGGGAAAAAATCCCTCGTGAATGAACAATCCCATTTCTAATTCCTTCATTCTCCTCTCTCTTTTTAAAAAAACACATTTAGTTGGATACAAACATGAAGTAAAAGGTTAAATGGAGTGATAGAGTGCTAAGATCTTATTGTACAAAAATGGTTGTAGCTTGGTAGTGCTACACTCGTAGAGATATGTGCTAGTTCTCTCCACAATCTTATGAAACCCAACAATACAATTGTCATCAACACCCCAGAAATAAAATATACAAGGCTCTAGTATCAAGAATTAATGAGTTGCTCCAAGATAATAAATTTTATTCCAACAACAAACACAATATGTCACTCCAAGAGATAAATATATCTATACAGACTAGAAAACTCAAGCTCTACTCAACCTTTATGCTCCCAACATTGAAACACGTATGTCTCTATCCCAATTCAAAGAAACAATCATTATCATAATAATATCATATTTCTTTGTAGTGTTTGGATAACCAAGAACTTATCTCAATAAACCAATACCCACTCTTATCATTGACATGTACATAGGCTTCAAATTGGTTTTCACCAACCATTAGAATATAATTCACAATACCTTCACAAGTTTCTTGTTCTTTTAATTAAACTCCAATCCAAGTTATATTCCATTAATTTAACGTAAATGAGATGTCACACAATGACATAATGTTTACTCTAGAAACCCAAATGGGAAAAACAAATTTCAATGGTTACTCAATTCTCATTTTGAGAATCTTTAGTTACAATGTAACGCATGGATCTTTGTGCATACTTTCCTCTTTGGAAAAAATACCCTTTGAGAGTCATGTCACAAGGATGAATACGAGATCTTGGGGGCAATGGGAAGGCCAAGAGACCGACCTTTTAGTTCCCATTGCTCTCTCTCTCTCTCTCTCTCTCTCTCTCTCTCTCTCTCTCTCTCTCTTTTGCTCCTATTTTCATTTTTCTATTTTATTTTGTTTTACTTTTCTTTCTTTGTCTCATTTAATTTATAAAATTTGCATTGTCCTTTATTATATAACCTTCATTAATTTTTAAATTACACTTGCAAGTATTGATTCTTACAATCATTCTCGTGTTCAGATCCATTTCAAATCAGGCCTCCCCATTGAGAGGCTTTTTGGTCTCCAAAATATTAGGGGAACAATCTAGAACAGTGTGCCATCTTTCTGTTTCTCTTGAACATGGATCTAACTATGAATGTCGGATTTCGTTATTGGCTCGAGTTCTTGGTATGGATTTATCTCTAGTTCCTACCTTTATTTTTCCTTCATTACAAAAGTATCCTCATTGACTCTAAGATCTAAGAAATATTAAGATCCAACTCTTCACTCAGAATTCATTCCCATCTTTAGAGTGCAAGTCTCTTGCATTTTCAGACTTGGATACAATCTATCTTGGAAGTTAAGGAATCCAAGTAAAGTTCTAGTTTTATTGTTCAATGTGACTCCAACAAGTTATGTTATCATGTAGCAATTCCACAAGAGGATGTGTGAATGACCTCCTTCTACTAGGACCAATTGGTTCCTAGCATGGAAACAATTTTCTTATGTTTCACATTCTTACCAACACTCTATCCATGCAACAACTTCACTTGGAGGACCTCCTTAGTGTGCAATCATAGCACCTTGTTTCACCCAAAATAGTTGACAAATCCTACACATGCATAATTGTAGGTGGCATTCATCAATAGGCTATAGTCTTGAGGATGAGGGTGTTATCATCTTAAAATTGCTCACTTGCACCATTTTTAGTAGTTACACATGAATACATCACAATTGGCATGCATAACCCTCATTTGAAGCCCCTTTCCATCATCACATGACCTCAAACTTGTTGGAATCGACCTAGTTAACCTTTAAATTGACCAAAAGAGGTTATCATAGATATTTCCCCCATTATGTGCATGCATATAGTTTAGATATACCACCCAAAAGTTGTGCTTCCCTTCAAAATCACTAATTTTGATTATTTATGACCCCCATCAATCCACTCCAATTGTTATAATGTGATGTTAATTATATGTGAAACCATGTTAAACCCTAATTGTTATTTTTAACTTTGATCTAGTCATCTTTAAACATTGTAAAGAAGTTCATGCCAATGCAGTTATCCACTACACAACTACAATTGATTCCCGACATGTCATTGGCAAGAGTGATGATTTTTGGAAAAGGATTGATTTTTCTTTGTGTGCAACTGTTGATTCATAATCTGGATAGTTAAATAGAATATTGTGTCTTGGTTCTCCATTTGCCCTGCCAGATGTAAATTTAAAAATTGCATTTATTATGGAAAATATAATTTTATTATTTATCTGCAACTATCAGTGTCCTTGAATTGTAAATGGAACCCACCCAGACAAGGAAACATGGGCTAGACATCTTATAGAAAAAAACACAAAATGTGGGAAACTCCAGGAAATGGGGAAGTCTCAGGAAACAGGAAAGGAAACTAACATCAAAAAATAATATCTTTGACTTTTCGAACTACTGTTTCATCATTCATCCACTTTAGTACACAAGTTGCGTAAAATTCAGATGCCTAGATGATAGAATTGTCATTGTTGTCTTTCATATCAGATTTGAAATATCAAATCGTTGTTTAGATTCATATCAAAGTATAGATTAAAAAATCTAAAAGGTGAAAATAGAGCAGGAAGTTGTGCGCTAGTATCATCAGTACAACAAAATGACTAATGGAACCATTGTAAATTAGAGAAAATTTCCCTCCTTGTGCTTAAAAACACCACTATTTTTAAATGCTTGGTTGTTAACTGTTTTCACTGTATATAGTTTTTTATATGGTTTAGTATTTCTTAGGGTATATTGTAGTTAAATATTGTACTTGTGTTTTATTAATGAATTTTTATTAATGAATCTTATAGATGTTTGGCAATTGTTTTTGCTCAAAAATCATTTTATAATTAGCTCAACATATTGTGAATAAGAGCATCAATTTTTTTATTTTTTAAATAAATATATGTCGTCACAAGAGTGATGCCCTCAAGAAATCTTGCGACGAAATTTTTATACAATCGACAAAAAATTGTATAGCAATTTCGTCGCAAGATACCTTGTGCTCATTTCTCTTGCGATGATCCCTTCAATAGTTGATTTGTCGCAAGATTCTTTATCTTGTCGCTCTTGTGACAATCTCCCTATATTTTCTCTTGTGCGACGATCTCTCTAACATATTTCTCTTACAACGACCTCCCTAGCTTGTCGCTCATGCAACAATATCCCTACCTTGTCTCTCTTGCGATGATTTTCATCGCTAGTCGCTCTTGCAATGATTTCCCTTCCTTGTCGTGCTTTCAACAATTTCCCTACTTTTCCTCTCTAGCGACGATATGCCTTCTTTGACGCTCATGCGACTGTATCTCTTCTTTGTCTCTTGTGTGAAAACTCCCTAGTGTCATCTCTCTTGCAACATAGTTTTAGGTTCATCGCACTTGCCATGTCACGTGAAGCGACATTTGGGAGACCCAAGATTCGTCGCAATATCCATGACATAACGTCGCAAGAGCGTCGAAATATCCGTCTCAAAATGACCCAAATTTACTAGTGTGTTAATATACCTATCTTGATTAGTGCAAACATCTATTGTGTCATATAAGAGTATTTCCTTTCCTTTAACTTGTATTGGCATGTATACTTGTTGCAAGAACACTTTTACTTTGTCATATAACTTCTATCTTTCCTTGTCATTGAACCTTGTCACTTGAACCATATTTATATGAGGCCTTATCACCCTTGGGATACCATTCAATAATTCTAAAGCATCTATTGTTTTGAGTATCCTCCAACCATTCATTAATTCTAAAGAATCTATCTTGTTGAGTATCCACTAATCCTTTTTAGTATCATCAAGAAAAGTGTCATCCACTAAGAATTTTTAGTATCATAGACACTAAATATCCCCGCTAAGGCTGCATTTCCTTCATCACCCTATATACATCAATTCCCAAGCCTAATGTTGGGACTTTAATGCCTCTTTATATCCTAGTGAATTTCATACACCTCTAATGTTGGGACTTTAATGCCATTCTATAAAAGAGAAGACTCACACCCCAAAGCATACCAAGATAAAAATAATGGTATGCCAAGTATGATATGAACCAAGTAAACAATGACCCTAATAAGTTTTTTACATACAATAGAATCAAGTATATTCTCCAAGAAAAACATGGTTTCCTAAATATTTGCTCGCTAACTTATCTTCTCATTTTTTCGAGTGTTGGTACCACAAACTTATATTCGCACGATAACTTATCTTCTTGTTTTAAGGAGTGTAGGTACCACCAAATTGGTATTTGTCAGATCTATATTCCTCAAGTGATGATAAAGATATACTCAGAGAGGTTGAAAGTGAGACGTGTTGTACTAGATCTACCGGTTCTAGATCAACTAGATCTGAAAAGGTAAGGAAAAGATTTTGTATACACATGCAATTTTTTATTTCCAATGGACGATCATGTAATTATGATGCTGAGAGAATAGGTGACATTGAGTTTCCCTTGAGGTATAGACATCTAGTGCAATGATGGGTACCTAAGGAGCTACCTGAAGTGGACACAAATTTCTTCATCAATGGGAGGATGTATCACATTGCTCCTTCGTCCTTACATGGATTGGGGTTATTTTCCATGGATGGCATAAAGGTCGGCTATGGAACTGTAATTGAATTATGGACTATTTTAGACCATTATACAAACACAATCATTGGTTGATGTTGGTCTGATATACGTGAAGTATGCGGAGATACAGAGTTACCGCAAATTATATACAACTAGTAGATAATAATCAAAATAAAGGGGAAACTATGTATATTGATGGAAGGCCAAAAGATTCTGGAAACAGTGCGGGCTTTATAAATAGTACACAACCAGTGGAAACAACTAAGAAACAGAATTGTTTGTTTGAGGGATGCGAAGGAAATTGTATATTTGTATGTGCAACAAAAACAGTAGTTCCAGGTGAAGAGTTGTTGATGGATTACAACTTAAATCGAATAGATGGAGGGAGTGTGGCTATGGGGGTAAATATATTACATACCATTCAAATCAGCCTTTTATCAATCATTGTTATAATTTATCACTGCAATATTTCAATTTTTTACTGCATATATTTCATTTTTCATTATTTATTTTTTGATATTACTACAATATTTCATTTTTTTAATGTTATAATTACTTTCATAACTCGTGTTGATTAATTTATTGTGTCAACATCTGTCCAGGGTGACCATGGAAATGCAGTCGTTGTGCCTCAGCAGGTAAATGTTAAATATAGTATCAACTTATGGCTACAACAACTAAATTTCTGAAATTTCATTATTTATTTTCTAATATTACTGCAATATTTCATTTTTTTAATGTTACAGGTGAATTTCATAACTTTTGTTGATTGATTTATTTTGTCAACTTCTGTCCAGGGTGACCGTGGAAAATCATCCACTACATCTGTCCAGGGTGACCGTGGAAATTCACCCGATGTGCCTCAACAGGTAAATGTTAAATATAGTAACAACTTATGACTACAACAACTAAATTTCTGAAATTTCATTATTTATTTTCTGATATTACTGCAATATTTCATTTTTTTAATGTTACAGGTGAATTTCATAACTTTTCTTGATTGATTTATTGTGTCAACTTCTGTCCAGGGTGACCATAGAAAATCACCTACTACATCTGTCTAGGGTGACCGTGGAAAATCACCCACTACATATGTCTAGGGTGACCGTGGAAATGCACCCACTATGCCTCAGCAGGTAAATGTTAAATATAGTAACAACTTATGACTACAACAACTAAATTTCTAAAATTTCATTATTTATTTTCTAATATTACTGCAATATTTCATTTGTTTAATGTTACAGGTGAATTTCATAACTTGTGTTGATTGATTTATTGTGTCAATATTTGTCCAGGGTGACCGTGGAAAATCACCCGCTACATCTGTCTAGGGTGACCATGGAAAGGCACCTGCTAAGCCTCAGCAGGTAAATGTTAAATATAGTAATAACTTATGACTACAATAACTAAATTTCTCAAATGTTAAAGTTCATCTTATTAATTTTATTCATCAATGTATTGTGGCATAGTCAATGTGGGAAGGCACCCACTAAGGATCTTGATGAGGATGAAATATTTTATTCATCAATGTATTGTGGCATAGTCAATGTGGGAAGGCACCCACTGAGGATCTTGATGAGGATGAAATATTTTATTCCCCTTACCCAATAGTAACTGTCGAGAAGGCCTTGAAGAAAGAAAACATAGAATATCTAGGTTTGTTTTGCAAAAGACCCCTGACACAGGAGGACGGGGCAAGAATTACAAAGCTACAAAATCTAATAACTAATTTTGGGGTAAGTGGCATCTTCAAATATTTTTATCAGCTATGACAATTTCATATCTATTTTTTTGTTTAATATTTTCTATATGATCTGATAAAGTAAAGTTTTTTGTTTGTAGGAGTTTTTAAACCCCGTGCCTTGGGAACTTGTTGAGCCTACGACTGCTATAGGTAGCAGTGATGGTCCAATGCAACAAAAAAGTTGACATAGCAAAGTACAAGTGAGGCTTTTTGGCCCTCCTGAGGTTCCCCTCGAATCCATTGATGAGCGCAATGATGTTGACCGACATGACATGTCAGAGCATGATAAGATGGAGCCTGGAACTCCACATGACTCCGGAGATGAACATATTGTAGATGGAGAGGAAGCTATTCATGGAGCAACACGAATTAAAATCACTGAATCACTAGATCTCACCTTTCTAGTGGATGACGCATGTGTTCTGATCAAGATTTAGAAGATTGCAGGTAGTTGTTAATTTATTGATTCATTTTTATCATGAAATTGAAATGGACATTTGTTGAGATTATTATAAATTAATGGATAACACGTTTCTAAAGGAAACAATGTTTTCTATAGAAACTTGAATGACAAAGCATTGGAGATATTTTTCCCCACCATTCGCACACGGTGGAATGGAAAAGATAGTGAAAATAAAGATGAATTGATAGGCCACATGGTAAGCTTGTTTGGCAATACGTTCAACAAGAAAGTGGTTACAAAGTTAGCCAACGATAATTTAAAATATACTAGGGCCCAATATAAGGAAAAATTGCAATTAGACCTCAAGCATGAGCGCCCTCCCATGGTTTTGGAGAAAGAGTGGAAGGCCATGATAGAGGATGCAAAGGAGAACTTGTTTAAAAAACAAAGAAGACATCCATGACCTGGTCAAGCAAGGTACAACACATGTCATCTTATTAGTGAAATATGCTCATTTATGTTTTTCTTTCTTGTTTTAAGTAACAATTCTGATATCTAATTTTTTTCAAAAAATCCATATATAGGCTACCTGACACCTCAAAAGCAACCAAAGATAGAATGGAAAAGTGCAGAAAGCATAAACTAGGCTAGGGTGGCTATGGAAAACTAAAATCTCGAATCGTAAGAATTAAATGATTAACTGTGGTGAATATTTAACAATAGCAAACAAATATTTGTTTTTGTTATTGGTAATTTTAATGGTGTTATGCATTGCAGTTAAATATGTTCGATGTTTCTACCACCGAGGAGGACCTAAAGCTTGGTTACAAGCATGGTTTAAAAAGTGTGATTGAATATAGGAGAAGCTTGGGGCAGACTCCAATCTCCCCAGCCATGCAGGTAAATAAAATGAATAAGGAAGCCGTAGTACCATGCTTGTAAAGTCTATTCATATTTTATTATATCACCCTTAACTAAGTATTTATGTTTGTTTTCAAGCAACATTGCAACCACAACAGTGAATCTAGCGGTATTCAATAGACACCACTTCATACTAGGGAGCACATGTCCAATGATAGTGGGGAGCAGAGCACCCATTCCAGTATGTATTCTTCAGAATTAGAAATATTTAATGTGATTGTAGATATTTATTTCTTGACTTATACTTACATATTATCTTCTTTAAATGGAATATCATGTAGCTCAGGAGGGTGAACTGTGAGAAGAACCAAGTGGACAAGAAATTAACGCACCAACTGTCACAGCTACACAGATAGGTAAAGAGCAATATTGTAATGTTAATCAAAATAATGAAATAGTTATTTCAATTATATTTCAACATATTGATATGATCATTATTTGTTGTTGCATTTCATGCCCCTACACATATGCCTCCACGCCCTTCTCAGTGACGTACCAGAAGTATGGTACATGAGTGCATGGAAACACAAACAATAGAAGGACATGGCACAATAAACATAGTGTCAAAGGATGATTATGATACCCCAATCATCAATTTTATGAATGTAAAAAAACATAAATCAAAGAAAAAATAGATGTATAAATTCATGACTTGTATTTGGATGTTTATCGATGTTGCCAGTATGAAACATTGTTTATATAAATTACAACATTATTCTTCAATATTTATATGTTCATATGTTTTGATGACTATCCTAGTTATGCATAAATGTCTATATGTTTTCTATATAAACAAAATCATTTGTTGGGTATGGGGAATAGAGAGCGATGTGGGGGGGAGGAGCCATATGAGCTTCCACCTTCACGTGGTTGGCCCTGTTCAGCAGAGAATAACCTATTCTTGAAACAAAGAGAATCTAATTAAGGTATGCGACCACTTAGGTTTTTTCTAGAGTATTTTACATAACTAAATACCTGTTTATTTGCTTATATATTATTTACTCGTATAAAGAATTTGTCTTTTATGATTCATGCAAGTCTTGGTGATGGAAATGCATCTCGTGGACAAATATTATCAATTTATATGGTCTAATGGATATGGCGAAAGGAAAATGATAAGGTAAGTTTTTTGACGTGTTTTTTAAAGTATAGAACTCAATGTAGAACTTACAAAGACATAGAAATCTAAAAATACAATTTTGATTATTGTTAAGATATTCATAATTTCTAGGCCATTAATAGCATCAAATTAATGAATGAGACCCGTATGTTTGTGGGATGAATAGAGGGTTTATTCATTGTCCCACAAACAAGTGGGTCTCATACATCAATTTGGTGTCTCGCTAGGTTGTGACCTATCAGTACATTTTTGAGATATGAGTAATTTTATAAGTCGATGTGCAATAATATAGAAACACTTAAACATATTTTGATCAATCGTTGAAATATTTCACCTACAAATCTACTTTGTCATGTTTCTAGGACCATTTATCTCCCCATGCATATTGAATTTTATGAGTAATTGAGTTGATGAGTTTATGTGATATACGTTGGCTTAATTTTTATTTTATATGAATTTAAGCATGCTTGAGGTTTTGATCTAATGATTGGTACATAGTTTGTCTTTGGAATAATACTTTCATAATTATGATAGTGAATTCAAATTGTAGAAGACACATTGCTGTCATGAGTTAAATTTCTTAATAAGGAGACTACGTTTTCAAGAACTTATGGTTTCACCAAGGGTTCTTGTAGAGACCATGAGTAGGTCCCACTCAAGGGAATGAAAAGAACCCTCTTTTCTATGATATTCTCATTTCTATAGTAGTTTACAAGTTCATGTAGTAGATTCATGCAATTTATTACAATAGTTTTATTTTCTTCATGTTATTTTATTTCAAGTCATTTTAATTCTGCAATTTTAACCCCCCCCCCCACCCCCCAACGTTTTCTACGCCAGGTAGCGTTTCCTTTGAAACTATTTCTAGTTCTTTTGAAATTCCCTCAACCTACACATCCTAAGTCATCTCAACCATCTGGGTCTTGGTATCCACATACAAACTAACAACCAAATCAATTTTCTTGAAGATAATGGTGACCATTCTTCTTGTGAGTTAATGTTTGGGCCTACAACCCCTTCAAACTTTCCAATCAATTAGGACACAAAATTCCAACTAGATCTAATTAAATGTCCACAATTCAAAGGAAAATACTCTTGTGGAGAACAAGTCCTCCTTGCATACACATGATCCTCTTCTTCAATGGCCCAAACTAGTGATCTCCCTCTAAGTACAAAAGAATTTAATCCACCCTTATAAGAATTAAAGCATCCAAGAAACCATTCCCATGAGAGACCATATGGTTGTGTGACCATATGACTCCCAACTCTACCTACATTCTCTCTACCCCTTGTGCAACTCCATATGGTCGCGGTACCTTGTTCCCTAATGTGGCATTCTCCCTATTTGGATCTCTCTCCTCGTGCCCTTGAGTGGATCCAAAATTCAACTCATAGGTTATG
This sequence comes from Picea engelmannii, assembly GCA_009831015.1. Lineage (NCBI taxonomy): Eukaryota > Viridiplantae > Streptophyta > Pinopsida > Pinales > Pinaceae > Picea > Picea engelmannii. Next base: position 14,774 of record ML786186.1, on the reverse strand, counting down.
TTGAAGGTTGATCCTTCCTCCCTAATAAGTTAATGGCCCATTGTGTGTTGGACGAAAGGGTAGGCACCTCCATTTTGGGATGTATTCTTCACTCTAGGTTGAGGCCCAAGTTTCTTGTTAGGTGTAGTTTATGGGTTGTTGCACCTAGCTTGGGATTTACAACAATAAGATTTGTTATTATTCTGCCTATTATATTGAAAATCCTTTTCCTTCAGAGAGGAAGTTGCTACATTCCCATGCTCAAAAAGGACTCTACAACAAAAACCAATATGTTCATAGTCTAGTCAATGTGTTCCATGATTTCTTTGGTTTTTTCTCTATCTTCTTCTTCCTCTGTTGCATAAATTTCTTCAAAGTGTTGCCTAGATGCTTCTTTCACTTCTGTGAAATATTCTATCTTCTACCCTCTTTCTAAGTACATTATTTTATTTATATTCATATTCCCTTGTGCTTTAGTGTTCTTGTGAAAGAAATAAGTGTTTCTATCTCCCTCTTTCAACCAAAGGCTCCACGATATTAATCACCATTCCTCTTCCTCGTTTCTAAAGACTGCATGCAAATTTTGGCTCGTGTCTCTTTCTTCCTATAACATGTGCTCAGTGACCTCCTCCTCTTACATTTATTTTTGTATTCCTTCTAGTTGTTTTTGACATTCTTTCCTTTCTTTCTCTAGAGGAATATATAATATTTTAACCCAATATTTCAGAATCTGTTTGACTACCTTTAGTTTAGATTCCTAGATATAGTTCGAAGACCCTGTAATTGGTTTCTCCCAAGTATCCTCTACAAGAGCCAAAACTTCCTCCTTTTGAAGCCAAAGAGGGTTAAATCTAAAAGGAATGGGCCCAAAATTTTCTAAGGGTTCAAAGGTTAGACCAACCGGCTTATGATTGAAGACAACAAAAGGTATAATTTTAGAAGAGATAATATAATTAGAGATTAAAAATCACTATGAATGAGAAACCTATCCAAACGAGCCACAATGAAAATAGGATCCACTCTTTTGTTACTCCAATTATACTTTCCTTTGGCTGGTTTTACATCTAAAAGATCCCAATCAAAAATTAAGTCCTCCATTCTTTCTCTCATGGGGTCATGAACTATATTACCTCCCTCTTTCTTTGAGTTTATCAAAATAGTGTTGAAATCCTCAACCACAATGTTAGAGTTTGAACCATACTTTTTTCCACGTATATAGTGTTGAAATCCTCAACCACAATTCTCATAATTTTGCATAAAGGAATAAAAATACATGTATCGCATAAGGGACCTTTTGACAATCTAGATATTTGAATATTTCAAACAAACATTGACCAAGGAAATGATAATTATGTATGAAAACTAAGCTCTGATTTTCTAGGCACTAAATTTAATATCTATGATGAACCACATGTGTACTAATTTGGTGCAAGATTACTTAAACATCAGATAGCTTACCCATTATGTGATGTAAACATGATCACAACTCCTCTTGAAGAAGTTTCTGAAATTACAGAATCCCTAAGAGGTTTAGGTGGGTTATGACTTGAAGGTTCATTTCCTGGAGGTAGTCAAAGAGGTGGATCTGCAAGGGTAGCTAGTCATGACCAGATAATGGAAGGTGGATCTATTGGGGTAGCTAGTCATGACTAGATAATGGAAGATGGATCCCAAGGGCTACTTTCTTATTTGACCTTTTTATGGAATATGGGAAATGTTAATCATAGATTAACTCAAATATTTTATTGAATGGTTGCAATGGCTCAATTTGTTTCTTTCATTCATTATCTCATCATTACCGCCAAACAACTCCAAAAGTTTGATTGTGTTAATAAGGATAAAATTGTGTCACTCTATCTCCTCCCAAGGACATCAGGAAAGAGTGCAATCATATTTATGGAGACAATTAATCACATCATCCCCCTCTTTTGTTGTTAGGAAGCATGCCAATAGTTTTTTATTAGCACTAAACAAAATCAGCTGAAGGTGACAAATCTAGGTTACTTGACGATCTCTTTTTTTTTCACTTAACATATATGACATCTACTACAAGAGTAACTTCAAATTCGATCAAAATGAGAAACATGAAAATGAAAAATCGATATCATCCTTCCGAAGTTCTAAAAACTCTATATAATCTAGCTATCATTTAAGAGAAACTGACTATTGCATGTGTAAAGGTGTGGAATTCCTTTCTTGCAGAGTTTACATTTCACTATACATATTTATGTCTATTGTGAAAACTGCATGTGTCCACTTTTTCAAATGTACTCCCTGGCATAGAAGAAAACAACTACAACTTGGTTCAGTTGATGTGTTTGATAGAGCATTCTCATTATAGATCATTTGAATATCATTCCACAAACTTTTTCTCTCCCAATAGTAGATCGGGCCCAGGTCACATATCCTCCTTTAGTTTGTTTGCATAAATGAGGTCTATTAAGCACTTCATAATCATTTAGAAAATGTAGAGTATAGAAAATCTATTCTTGGTAAGATAATTGACATGAAATCCCATTATAGAACTGTGTGAAAAATTTTAATGAGGCAAAGAGTTCATTTAATTAGAGAAGGGTTTGTTACCAAATATGATAAGCATGGATCCTTCAGTTATCATCTATGGGTGTCTTATGCATCTCTATACCAAAGGTGATAGGATTCTAAAGAAATGGAGATGAGTAAGGAAATGGAGGCTTATGGTATAAAACATAGCACAAAGATGTATTCAATGTCAATTAATGGATATGTGAAATCAAATGACCGTGCAAATGCCTTTGCCATTTTATTTTAAAAGAGATGTTGACAGAAGGTTTCAAGCCTGATTTTGTAGCTTATAAAATTATTTCAAATTCATTTTTTAAACTTGGTAAAATAGACCATGCCATTAGATTTCTTGATCAAGACCATCACCGTGAACATTACCACCATAATTTATGGATTTGCAAAATTTGGATATATGAGTAGAACTTTAGAAATGGTGGATCCAATGAGCAGATATGGATACATATTGACTAAAGAAACGGTGATCTAATCCCCTTCACAAGTTTGTAAAATATAGAAAAAAAAAATGACAAATGGCATCATGTCAAAGGGTATAAGGATTAGATTTTAAAGTTCATGGAAGAATACAAAAAGCATCAAAATCTACTCAACCTTTGGGAGAGATACAACAAATAGTAAATTGTTACTGCAACTAGAATGGTTGGAGGTTAAATAGCATCAATTTTATTATTTTTGGGGAATATTAGGACACCAATTTCCTGAGGTGTCGAGATGCCCCAAATCATATTATCTCCAATTCTAATTTTAGAAAGTAGTTACACAAAAAGAGGCTAGAAATCAATAATCAAGAAAAGGATAAAAGGTAGCGGTCAATACTTAGAGAAGGTTGGATTTTTATAGCATGGATATTGATTTTATTTGTATCCCATGGGGTCATTCTATTATTGAATATTAGGGTTTCTACCAAAGGATTCAACACACATGGTTGCAGAACCAATTTTCCTTTGTTTTATTGTTTCTTTCTTGTTTCTTTCATCTCTTTTTATTGTTTCTTTCTTATTTATTCCATTTCTTTTTTTTGTGGAATTTATACATCCTATCTACATTGTTTCTATGTTCACAGTTAATGAATAAATTATGATACAACTTCCTTGTGGCTATTGATATTGCAAGGATTCTTTGAACATTTATAAATAGGTTATGATATTTAGTATCATTTTGTATCTTGTCATGAATGTTTCTGTAATATCTATAGTACGATTAAATGATTCTAAGTATAGCCATATGTGGTTTTTGATATTTATTATCAATCTTCTTTATGCAAAGAATACCTTTCATGCTTGAATTTATCTCCACCTCACCTACAATTTTCACGAATGAGTTTCAAATTATTGGATTCATTAGCCAAATTCCTAGCACGTATTATGTCATATCATTAATGCCCAAAGACCTCCATACATATTCTATGTTTTTGATACTTGTGTTAATATTTAAATAGTAGTGACTTCCATTCTCATTACCATTTGAAGTTATCTATCCTTCTTTAATATTCCTTCGCATCTTTCATTTTATCATTTTATGTTTCAACCATTTATAAACAAGTTATAATATTTACTATCATTTTGTATATTGTCATGAATGACACTCTCTGCACATTTGTAAACAAGCTAGGATATTTGTTATCATTTTGTATTTTTTCATGAATGTTTCTGCAATATCTGTAATATGATTAAAGAATTCTAAGTATAGCCATATGTGGCTTCTGATATTTATTATCAATCTACTTTGTGCAAAGAATATCTTTCATGCTTGAATATATATCGAATATCCACCTCACCTATAGGTTTTATGAATGAATTTTGTTATCCCCAACTCCTAGGGATAACTAAGGAGATGATGTCTTGAGGCCCTCAGGTTGCATACATGGAGTACCGAGAGACAAATTGACCAGCAGTGTCCACTTGCACAGACATAGATCTTCTTCACCACCATAGTTCCATGTTCATCGTGAGGGTATCCACCACATCAGTTGGCTTTTGGAAGACATTGGGTCTATCTCCATGAGTTACAAGTCAGGTATTATGGTGAGTTTCATTTCAATATTTGAGGAATTTGAGTTTTTTGTATCTTAAATTGTTTTTTATTATGTAGTGTTTGCTTGGAAATTATGTTGTTTCACTTGTTTCACTTTGGTGGTTGACATTTCACCCTAGTAAGTGGGTCACCCTTATGGATAGGCATGCTACTAGGAGGTCCTCTTGACAAGTCATCATGCCATTATCATCCATAATTGTCACTTTCCATACTCCATACCCTCGTCTACTTACCTTTTGGGATTGTTGGGTGTAATGAACCAAGAAGGGAAGAAGGGAATGAAGGCCCAGAGGGAAGGTAGTTAGAAAAAGATAAAATCCTATTATGAACCTTCCAGATTCTCTCCCAAAGAGGTCTTGAGAGAAATGAAATGCTTATCCTGGAAAATCAAATACCTTCAAAAGAAAACACATAATTATGAATGTCCCACTTGTTGAGGGGTTTACACAAGGTTTCTTACAACATAGAATATACCCCCATGGAACCATGTGTACTTCTCCCTTCAAGTGACACTTTGGTACTACCCCCCAAGTTAATCAATTCATCATAGGGAGTACCAATTGTTTGTACCTTAATAAATTAATGGCAATAAATGGTCTTGGAAAAAGGTTGCATTGAAAACTAAGGTGCAACACACCCTCTACAAAGGCACCCATAAATGAGACACTACAACCCCTTTTATTTCATGAAACCCATGCCCAAAAGTCTTTCCCTTATCCATGTCACTCCATCCACATGACCTACAGAGGATTCCACTTGGGAAACACTCCTAAACTCGAGGTACTATTCACCAAATAGGTCGCTTTGTCAACCCTCCCATACCTGAACTAGTTAGAGCCATCATCTATAACATGTGAAAAATTCAAATCAATGATAAATCCTAGTAAGGAAAACCATTTAGAATATATGTATCCTAATCAATGGCATCAAAAAATAAGCCCAAGAAGTATATATCCACTTATGAAGATTGTTCGGTGATGTACATAAGCCATTTTGGCTAGAGACTACTGAGTGCTTTAGATTATAGTCTTCTCCCTTCTTGGCCCATATAGGACCATGTTTAAAAATAATAATCAAGGTTTCCTTATCCACACAAAAGGATGTGATAGGATATTTCTTAAAAACAAGGGGAAAACTATCAATTTAAAAAAAAAAAAACTACAGAAGGCATGGCAATAACGACGTAAGTTCGTCGCAAGAAATTGGTGGGTTTTTTACTCTGCCACGCTTTTTCATCGATATTGCCATGCTTTTTTGTCGCTACTTGCCACACTTTTTCATCACAAGTATGGCATCTGCGTCGGAATCCTTTGGTGGTTTTTTTTACTTCCACGCTTTTTCGTCGCTACTTGTCACGCTTTTTCGTCACTACTTGCCACGCTTTTTCATCGCTACTTGCCACGCTTTTTCGTCGCAAGTATGGCATCTGTGTTGCAAGCCATTGGTGGGTTTTTTACTCTATCACGCTTTTTCGTCTCTATTTTCATGTTTTTTTGTTGCTATTGCCACTCATTTGTGTCGCAAAAAGGTATACCTCTCTTTAGGATGATGACACATGGCGAGTTGATTTTGTCGTTGTTTCCATGAATACCTAGTGCGTGGATATAGAGATGGAAAAAGTTCCACAAAAAACATTGTTTGCCTTCGTATAAAGTGCGATGGATATGTGTGGAAATAGCAACGAAAAACCATGGCAAATTTGGTCATATGTAGTAGTGCGTCGATTCGAAAGGAGAATACAGAAATCCCCTAACTACATTGCCATGTTATTTTAGGAAAGAAAAGATAAAATACCAAGTGTTCTTAGATACTTGGAAGACACTATTAGAATATGTACAATTCATCCAAAATACAACATGTAAGACATGCAAACGACTATGGAATAGTTTTGATGATATTTTAGAATAATTCAGGATGTCGTTGATGCCCCCCATTAATGAAGCAGCACCTGCCAAAATCAGGATCGCTGAGGTGGAGAAGCATAGGGAAATTAGCTAGGTGAACATTTAGATTTTAACTAAGGTAAATAAATACTCTCTTGAAGAGTATCTATTGAGGCCTATCAAGCTCATCACAATTCCCCGAGACTTTATCAAACATACAACCCAAGAATTAAAACAAGAAGTTTCCACCAAGGTTTGTGATGGTGAATTGGATGTAGAAAAGATGTAGTCAGAGAATTTACAAAATATCACGAATAATTATTCACTTTGGAAGGAATATCTGAACCAGATGCAAGCGCAGAAGAATCCATAATGATCCCAATTATCATAACTACTCCACATGCCTTGTCTTTTCTTTTTGTAATACTGATAAGGAAAGGAATGCGAAGAGTCACTTTTATAAACTGCTTTTTTCATATGATTGAATCTCTATAATGTAAACAATCACCGAATAATTATAAAACACATGATTGTAAATGAGAAAAGGATTTTGACTCGAATTGTATCAGGACAGTATTATTACTGTATGTGAATTTGAATAAGAGACATTTTGAATATTTTGGTACAAATGTGTATGAATGAGACTATTTTGTTTATGCATGTTTATTTCTGTGAATGTGTGGATTCTATTTTAATGAACTATTTCTAGATTATTTTTTGTATGTCCATGATTGCCATTGTTTTCATATTAAGTGTAGCGACAATATGATAAGTTAGTGAATCAATTAGTTGTGGATGGATCATTATATTGTTAAATTCTCATATTCCTTGCTTTTATGAATTATTTATGTGCAAGTAATAATATGTTTAACAACACTTATTTTTTATAACTCGCTATTGATTAGGATAGGATAGTATAGAATAGGAATGCATCTTAGGACAATAATTAGTCATTTTAATCTAGTTTAGTTATCTAGAATTTGAATTCATCTTAAAAAAAATTGTTCTCAGATTCATATTTAGAAAATTAGTTTATATCGGAAACCAGAACAATATTATGGTCATAAACACTACCCCAAACGTGGGTCTAATTGGGACCTGGAATCGGGCGTTCTCCCTTAACTGTTTTAATGGGTCATTCTGGCTTGTCAACAGAATTTTATGTAATTCTCAAAACCATGATGATAAAACAAAAGTGAGGTGACCTCTATTTATATGAGATCACCTAAAACCAATTTCTCCACTTTCAAAAGTCAACCAAAAATTAGAAGGAGTTCAACCACCTCTATTTTCCTTTACAATTTGCACAATTAAAATTTACATTAAATAAAACCCTAATGATGATGACACCATGCCCTAAAGGATGACGTTAGGACTCAAAATGAGACGTTGAGCCTCTAAGTGAAGATTGTTTTTCCTCAAAAGGCCATGTGTCATCTTTTCATGGGCTAGAGTGACAAGAAATGAATCTCTCTCCATCAAATCACTTCACATCACCATCAAACCATCAAACCCCATCATAAACCCATCATTCAAGGTTACCTCAAGGGCTAGGGTATGATTTCCTAGACCTTACAAGGCCAACATTCAGGTGAAAGTGGCCACAATTTCATTCCCACATGTTGTCCAAATTCCTCCAAAGGAAACGTTCAAATTCAAAAGTGTGCAATGACTTGGGGTGCATCATCCATCCTGTTTGATTCAATCCCCTATGAAGGTCCAAGTGACCTAGTCCATCCATAGAAAATATTTCACCTGGAAAGGTCATGTAAAGACAAACAAGTACACCCTCCAAGGGTTCATAAGTCACATGTATCATGCCAAGTAAGTCATATTTAATAAAAGAACCACCAAAATATGTTCATCAAATATCCCTTTTCAAAATAAACAAATTCTCAAAGACCTTATACAACTTGCCAAGTTTAAATATGGGAGGGTTGTCATGGTGCCCTATTGGGTAGATCAATGCCCAATTCAAGGAGTGTTTCCCAAGAATACCCTCTCTAAGTCATGTAAATGAGTGTGAGGTGGATGGGAGTGTAATTTTTTGGGATTGTGTTTCTTGGCATACAAGGGATCATATTGTCTCATTTATGGGTGCCTCTGTAGAGGGTGTGTTGCATCCTCGTTTGCAATGAAACTTTTTTCCAAGCCCTTTATTTTCCATTTATTGATTAAGGTCCAAATAATTGAGTGATACGTGAAATGGAAATTAAGGAACACTACAATTCCACTTGACTATAAGAACACATTGAATGTCATGTGCAAGGAAAGTAAAAGACATTTCAAAATGCATTCCCTCAACAAGCGAGACATTTATTAATTATGTGTATTTATTTTTACAAGTCATTGAATTTTGTGGAGAAGCATTTCATTTCTCTCAGGACCTTAGGGAGATAATTTAAAGGATATTGTATGGATTTTATCTTTTTCCAGCTACAAAACCCTTTGGGCCTTCATCCCCTTCTTCCCGGTACAAGCCCTTCTTGGGTCAATAAGTCTAAAAACCCAAAAGATGAGGAAATGAAAAGGAAGAAGTGTGGAAGGTGGTAAGTATGGATGGGAATTGTAGGATGACCCTTCAAGGAGACCCCCTAGTAGAAACCCTTTTCCCAAGGGTGACCCGCTTACTAGGAAAACATGGAAACCACCAAGCTGAAATGAGGCAAAAGGAATAATTTCCAAGAAAACGTTTTCAAAATCAAGAAAGGACCCTTTGCAACATATTCAAATGCTTCAATTATTAAAATGACACTTACCATGATACAAGACTTGTTACCTCATGAAGCAAGACTTGTTTTCCTCTATGGGCCAAGCTGGTGTCATGGACACTATTGTTGTGAATCAAAGGTGATGTGTGGTGAGAGGAGGGGATATGTCCGCTCATATGGCTCTCGACACTCCATGTATTCAACCCCCATGCCTCGAGAAGTCATCTCCCTAGTTACCCATAGAAATGGGGGGTAACAGGTCAAATGTAGCATATAAATGGACCTATAATACAATAGAAACTCACACTAGTAATGAATGATTGAACAAAATTTCTCTCTAGAGGTTTTCTTGAGTGTAAACTTTAGGTGTCCCTTACTTGATACACATTTGAGTGTATGTTGCTAAATATTAAAACCGAACACAAAAAACATGGAAGGAGATAAAGCAAGTATTCTTGACCAAGTACCTTGAAATATTCAAAAAATAATGGATCATAAGGAAGTATAATGCCCCTATTTTGATCCTTGGAATAGTGATGTATATGTATACATGAAGAATGGTTATAAGCCAGAAAATTGCCATTTATAATTGTGTAATGAATGCATAGTTCACATGCTGAAAAATATTAATTAAAAGTATGGGGTACTATGACACACAAGAGGGAATTAGGGGGCTCAAGGGGGGCTAAAAAAATATAATATTATTTTAAGTCTTTAACCTTGCTTAATTAGTTATATTTAATCCAAGTATTATTTTATCTTAAGATATAATTTAATTACATGAAGGAGGTATGTGGGATCTACATAGATATAAATGGACACTTCATGCCATGCAATGTTACCTTATGCCTTTTTGTCCATGTAGGGAGAGAGTTCAAAGGATTGGGGGGAGTTTGAATTACCATGGAGATTGAGTGACCATTTTGTTCAAACTACCAATATTAAAATGATTGAATGGTGTATTTTAATAGAGAATAGGGTTGAATTGAAGTAGTTGTTGAGGAAATTTATAAAAATACAAAGTTCAACATTGTGTAAAAATCGGGGCAAGATTGCAAAATTGGATAAAATACCCAATTTCAAAGGAAGATGGGAGTTAAATTAGCCACAGTGGCTTCGAATTGGTAGGGAATGTGTTGGAGTTACTTCACACACACCTAGGATTTATTTTTCCTCAAGTTTTTCCTTGTTTATTATTCATAATTAGTCATTATCTAGTCTCCTATATTTTAGGGGAGAATATTCCACCTAGAGAATATTCTCTTTCATTTAACACTTCAGTTTGACTAGTTGAGTTGAGTTTAGATGTTGCATTGGTTTTGTCACCATGAAACATTGGGATCATCACCAGCTAATGCACACTTGCCTTGGGATCATCACCAGACTGGTGAATTACCCTTTATTTCCTAAGTTAAGTCCTCACTACTCTTTGTTCAGTCAGTTAACTGAAGACTAGTTGACTATTTAACTCATCTAGGTGGCAGTTCACTCCCATAACTGCCTAAGAGACTAGAATAGGTGGTAGTTCACTCCCGTAACTGTTGTTGTATCCATATCACTCTAGACCACCACTATGGATCATTAGTTACTCATGTATCCTATATCTATTGTAAATTATTCACTCTTTGAGTGTGGAATACAGTTAATGAGAATTCTTCGATTCTTTCTCTCTTTCTTCTTCTTTCGAATTTCTCTCTGCAAATGTGTGTATCATTGTTTAGCTAGATATATTATGTGCAGGTTCAAAACAATTACATGGTATTAGAGCTGACAGAATGCTAAGAAAAAACTACACCAAATTATTTTTGCAGGTACTAAAGATTGAAGAACACAACAAAGATGGAATCTATGTTTTACTCATCGACAATACTTCTCACGCCTCATAACTATTTGGAATGGAAGACAAAAATTCTTCTTCTGCTCAAATGTAGAGGCTTGTACCAAATAACTATGGCAATGGAAGTAAATCTTGATTCTGCCGATGAGAAAAATGATTTTCTTAATAGACAAGATATGGCCATAGGATGGATCCTCTCGTTTATTTCTCCTAAAATTCTCCATGAAGTATATGATTTATCACAAGAATAAACTCCAAATGAATTGTGAAACATATTGGAGGTTATATTTGGGAATAAAGAAGATTGTGAATATTTCATGCAGGAGGTTGAACAGATAGAGCCACGAGAGAAGTCATCAGAAGATCAAGTCTCTTATTATGAAGAGTCTTCTACACAAGTATTTGCATAAATTTGTATTTCATTAATTGAAGATGATGTATACTCCATTTCATATTTTTTTTCTGAAATTCATGTGGAAGATATATGGCATGCATCTTAGGAGTCACATGCAGACACTTTTGCATGCACCATGCATGCATCTCAGGAGACAAAAAGAGAGTTGTGCAAATCAGACTAAATTATGATATTTTATGAGCACAATTTGCAGAAACAAATTGGATATTTGAATTCCTCTCAGAAAAATATCCAATTTCAAAAAACAAATCATCCAAAACAGAGTCCGAGAACTGAAGTTATGATTGTTTCAAAATCAACAAAATTTCATCATTTTTCCGGAAACGGTCGCACGGTTTTCAAAGTTTCATCCAAAATTTATTTGGATATTCTTTATTACAAGAAGAGAAAGTGGATATGTGTGGAAATTTCAATGGTGCATCTACTTCATCATATCCATGCAGACATCTACATCTTCAACAAAATATTGAACGAGCACAAACTTGCATAGTTGCAAGGTCTTCTTGGAGTGAAGGACAAGGTTGCTTAGCAACTGTTTTTTGTTCCTTCTCATTTTTTTTACATGCATCGTAATTTGAGGGGGGGGGTTCCCATGAGGTTTTCCCTCTTTCCTCATTTATTTCAGTGTATCTTTTGTATTTGGGAACCTAACATGGCCTTGTTGTCGGGACCCATTCTTTATTTTCACCATAGTGATGTTCAGTGGGGGTGTTGGAGTTACTTCAAACACACCTAGGATTTATTTTTCCTAAGGTTTTTCCTTGTTTATTAGTAATAATTAGTCATTATTCAATCTCCTATATTTTAGGTGAGAATATTCTCTTTCATTTAACACTTCAGTTTGACTAGTTGAGTTGATTTTAGATGTTGCATTCGTTTTGTCACCATGCAACATTGGGATCATCACCAGCTCATGTGCATTTGCCTTGGGATCATCATCAAACTGGCACATTACCCTTTATTTCTTGATTTAACTCCTCACTACTCTCTGTTCAGTCATTTAACTGAAGACTGGCTGACTAGTTAACTCAACTAGGTGGCAGTTCACTCCCGTAACTTCCTGAGAGACTAGACTAGGTGGAAGTTCACTCCGGTAACTGTTGGTGTACAATTGATAATGAGAGGATATTAAAAAGTAAAGAGAAGAAAATCAATTGAACACTCAACTACTCCAAATATTAAATCATTTGCAAAAAAAATGAAGAATGGATCAAATTCAAGGTATGAGGAAGGAAGAAAAAAACATTCAAGAAGACAAAACCATGGAATATCTAGACATTAAAGAAGTGCTACCAGAACTCAAAGGAATAGTTAGTCACCAACACATTTAGTGAGGAAACCATATTCATCCAAAAAATCATAAAGCATCCCAAAAGTTCCCCCATTCAAACATTAAAGGAGAAGGTATGAGCAAAACCATTTGCAAGGAGAGTTTAAGAAGATCAAGCCACCAACCTTTTATGGTGAAAACAATATGGGAGAAAATGTATTTTTAAATATATATTTGAGGTCAAGCTAACATCAGATAAGAATAAAGCATGAAAAAAACAATAAGACAACTTTCAAAACTAGATATGGACACTATGAATTAGTAGTGGTGACATTTGGAATGACAAATGCACATGAGACCTTCATGTGATTAACGAATGGAATATTAAGAAGTTCATTAGATAAGTTTGTCATTATATTCCTAGATGACAATATCATTTATTCAAAGTTAGAGGAAGAGCATGAAGAGCACTTGAGATTAGTACTATAAGTGTTGAGAAAGCATCAACAATATGTTAAGTTAAGTATTCATTTTTATCAAAGAAAGATTCATTACTTGGGACACATCATCTTTAAAGAAGGAATAGTAGTAGATATAGAGAAGATTGAAGCTATTAGGAGATGGCCTACACCTAAGAATGTAATCAGGGTAAGGTCATTCATGGGGCTTGTTGGATATTACAAAATATTCTTTAAGGATTCTTCAAGATTGCTCATCCCATTACATCTTTATAGAAGAAGAAAATTAAATTTGAATGAACATAAAAGTTTGAAGATGTTGAAATATTGTAACTATGAAGAATATTCTAATTATAATTGAGTTATTATTATATAGATCAAATCCCCTTTTGTGGATTGAACATGTCAGGTCTTGTATAAGACCAAATCCCCTCTTGTGGATTGGTCAATCCATACTCATATGGTGGTATTTGAGAAGTCATGCCCTAGGGTTTATTAAAGTGGTTTTAACCACTATTGGAAGAAGTTGACCCTACTTGGTGAAGAGACATAACCCTAGATCCTCCTCGGCTAGTATATATAAGAGAGGATGGCACCTCATTCATTCGTTCACTTAGTCACTCAACAAGTGTGCATATTTTGGAGGTAGATGCAGTTAGAAGAAGGATAAGAGAGGTGCATGCTCAATATAGGATATTCTTTAGTGTTTTGATCTAAGTCTTGGCATTGTATTGGCAATCTATTGTTGAGGAAGTTTTGTTGGGTTTCCTCCCCCATGAGGGTTTCCTAGGATAAAATGTTGTGTACCTTGTGATTGTGTTTATTTCAATGATCCTTATGCTAGTATTCTCTAGTAAATTGAAAAGAAATTGATATCATCTCTAAATTTAACATGGTATCAGATCTGAACTGAATAGAGAACCTTTCACTAGGTAACCAAAAACGTTACTATTGTCATACAAGAGAATTAGGGATTTTTATTGCAAAGTAATTTCTAACTAAAAATAACCTAGGGAAGTGCGCCCTAGTCTAGCACAATACTTGGAATATTGAACACACATTTTTAGGGGCTAGAGCCTCTGAAAAGTCAAACCCCAGTTTTGACTAGCACCAGAAAACCAGGTAACCAGAACCAGTACTAGAAGTACCAATCCAAATTTGTGTAGGTAAAATTTCAAGCAGTGGAACTTGAATTTTTTTAAAACAAACAACTCCAACCTACTCGCCTCATCACAGCACATCTAGTCCCTGGATCATAATTCCAAAATATGAAGTTTGAAAAATTAGGGTTTCCTCATAAAACCCTAAGTTGCAGTTGTAGTTGAAGTACCAGTTGCAATTGCAGTTGCAGTATCAGTATCAGTTGCAACACCTTTGAATTTTTAAAGGTTTGTTATTTATTGTCACTGTTATCATATGGTGCCACTACCTTGTTACAGGTATGAACTAACTGAGAGGGGGGGGGTGAATCAGTTAGTGTAGATTTATTAACAATTTACTCTCATTTTTAACTTTGAATCGTTAATCTTAGTGGCAGTGAGTCTTAACTGTGAAATCCAGAGTTATAAACATAAAGCAGATAGTATAAAGAACAGCAATCACACACAGCATTCATTCACAAGTAC
>ML786185.1:471680-496348 GCA_009831015.1 Picea engelmannii | reverse complement strand
TCATTTTCACTTCGGATGTAACTCGAGTAGCATGCATTTTGCTTTGTTAGACAGTAGTTGCCTTGCGTGCTTAGAACAGTTAGGTTGTAGTTAGAACAAAAGGAGCTCCTGGTACCAGTTAGTAGCAGAATACTCTGTTTTCCCGTAGATAGCATTAGATTTGTTTTGGATGCTCAGAATGAATGCAGTTTCAACAATACCCTGTGTGTCATGACTTAAACGAAAATGCCGATGGTAGATGGTTGAACATAGAGGTAGAATGATTTTGTAGAACTACGCTTTTGAATAGAAATAGCAGTACCAGCATCGGAGTACAAGACTGTTTTTATGTTGATGATTTAGATAGGAAATGCTCAGTTTTAAGTTAGTCATTAGAATTCAAGTTCTCAGAATAGGTGTGTGTTTTATTCTTAGGATAACATTCAAATAAAGACTAGACGCTTGCCTGCACATACTGTGTATCAGCTCGAAGTTTACCAACCCTGGTTTGACAATTTAGTGTTTCAGGTCACTTAAAAGCTTCAATTTAGCAGCCTGACACGAACCTCCATCATGGAAGGAGTTGGACACCAACCACATTAAAGTTGCGTCACTAAAATACCATTTAGACGAAAATCAGAAAATCCTTCAGTTACTCAAAGAAAACTTAACAGTTCCAAGGAACCAAATGAAGCAACAAGCGGATCAAAACCGAACAAAAAGAGAGTTCGAAGTAGGATATTGGGTATTTGTGTGACTTCAACCTTACAAAAAATTATCCCTTAAACAACATGGGAAGAATAAATTGGCTCCAAAATTTTATGGATCATATCAAATAAGTAGAAAAATCAATCACGTAGCTTACTAGTTCGATTTACCAGATAAAAGTCATATCCACAATGTCTTTCATGTATCATGTCTAAAGAGAGTCTTGAGGCAACAACAAAAGGCACAAACTATATTTCCTATGTTGGATGAGGAAGGAAGAATCATTTTAGAGCCCGAAGCCATTATCGCCACCCGGGAAAAGAGATTACGTTCTCGAGTAATCAAGGAATATCTAATTAAATGGAAAAATATATCGGAAGAAGAGGTTGCATGGGAATCAGAGCACTTTATCCAGTTACATCCCTCCTTATCATTGGTTTGAGGATAAAGAAAAATTTAAGGGAACGGCAATGTCACAATAAATAAATAAATAATATAATATATAGAGATTAAAATAACAAATAAAAGTAAAATTAAACATTGATGTAGTAAAATTCATGATTAAAAGTCATGACTCTTCATAAAACCATAAAGGGCATATATATAGGCAGGCCCTATCCTTGTAATATCATCGTCATTTTTACAATCAATTATTATTATTATTATACCTTATTATGAATTCAGAGTGAGTTGTTCATTACGAAACCCTTGTGTCTTTTACAAACTACCCCATGAGTGGGTATGGCCCTGGATTCAAAACCACACACATTTATATAGGGTCGTGTGGCCTTTGGGGCTAGTTTCTCCATGACCTTCAAAGACATCTTGTTAGCACCTGCTCCTGAATCAAGCATACAATTGTTAAGACATTTGTTATTCACTAATAATGTCATGAAGAAAGGTGGGTGTCCATCATACTGAACCCTAAAATGGTCTGCTTGTAGCATGATAGGAGGGTCCAATGGCTCATCAGATACTTTGAAAAACTATTTGAACCTTTCTTTTACAAATGGAACCTTGATGACTTCCCTTAGTGGAATGGTTACATACATTTTTGCCAATGCACCTTCAAAGTCAAAATTCAAATCAACCTTGTCGATTTTGGGAGGATTTTTAGGAAGAAGTATGTTCATAGGTGGAGGTCTTGGTTGTGAAGTTATAGGTCCAGAAAGGAGAGGTTGGTTCATTCTTTTTTTCCCAGCATACACTTGGAATTCTTGTTTCTGTAACTTTTCTCTCGACTCTTGATCAAGATTATTTATCACCTCCATCCTAGCCTTCCTGGTTGCTTCCTTTATGCCTTCTCGATGTTCTTCAAGTGTGACATTAAGGCAACATTGAGGAACCTCAATGGTATGATTAATAATATTCACTTGGTCGTGTTCACCATTGTTCAGGGGACATTCATGCTCCCAATGTGAGTCTCTACACTGCAAGCACCAAGGGTTTTCATCTACCATGTTACAGGCGGCTAAAGTATTTGGGACTTCTTGATCATTTTTCGGTCTAAAAACTGCAGTTCCTTTCTGGAATTTCCCTCTGTAAGGAGCCCTAGGAGATTTTGAAAATCCTATTCATCATTAATTCTTGGGTTTTTACCATGCCATCTACAGTCAACTATACCTTTTCCAAGCTAGCGCCAATCTCTGAGGTAGGCTCAACATTATGGACTATTTTAGGTTTAGCATCTATTTTGACTCTTGGGGCAGAGAAAGGTTCAACTATGGATGATAATAGATAGTCTTCAATTCTTGTAGCCACCTCTTGGGCCTCTTGGATTTCTTTAGGGACTTTATCTCTGAGAACAAAACCCAGATGTCCTGTAAAGGCTTTAGTGTAAAGAAAGAGAAGGAAATTGTCTGAAGGGTGATGGCCCACCGAGATCTTTTTCACTAAGCTTTTAATTTTATCATGAAATTCCCTAACAATATCATTCTCTTGTTTTGTGATGTTATTTAGTCTTATTAGCAACATGTTGGGGTATTCCTTGACACTCCATCGTTTGAGGAAGACTTCTTCCAACTTATCCATGGTTGTAATACTAGCATCAGGGAGACTATTGTACTATCGTCTAACGCATTCATGGAGGGTAGCAGAGAAAAATTCCATAGCTAAATCTTCAGCGTCATCACTGATAGGATGAAGCTGAAAGAAGGCCCAGAAGTTGATTATATGATGCTCAGCACTGACTACATCATTACCAGTGAATTTGGGTAACCATTTCCCATACCTAGGGGGCATTTTCCTAGGGTATCCTGGTATGTTTGTCATGTCTAACGGTTTGAAAAGATTGGATGACCATTGTTTCTGGTTATTACCTTGGTCTGGATTAATAGTCTGAGTCCTTGCATTAGACATTGTGTTTAAAGGAAGATTGCCTCCAAACAATGATTTCACTATAGGAGAGTTTCAGGGAGGTTTTCTTCTAAAGGACTTGGGAGGATTGGTATACCTCCCTGAGCTTTGTGGAGTCGCCATATAATTTTCTTGAAACTATCAAAGGGATGAGGGGATCACCCTCAGTGGATTCGTCAGGTAAGCTTTGTAAGATAAGGACTTTGAAGAAAAAGGCTTTCCAAAAAAGTGTCATCTTGAAGAATATTAACTCAGTGTTCCCCGACAACGACGCCAAAATGTTATCGCACAATTTGTACTTGCCCAAAATCCGAAGGCAAGTGGATACAAAATTGGTGTAACTGGGAATGACCTATCACTGTCACCTTAATATGAAATCCCTTTCTATTTAGGAGTATGTTGTAGTACCGCAGGGGAGACGTCCCCAATGACCTGGGAGTTTGAAAAGGCTAAGGAAAATGGCACAAGGATATCCTTCCCCTCTCACAAATCACTCAAGTTAAAGGTTCTTTAAGTCTTATTGAAGATGAAGCAAATAAATAATATTATGTACCTGCCCAGAGCAAGACAACAAGGCAAAAAATGGGCACTTTCCAAGTACCAAAATGATGTTAGTGCTTCATAAGACAATGAACTCTTAAGAAATGTACTAGCTGATATAAAATTGCAGCAGTGTAACAATTTATAACAACAATAAGAAATTTGCAACAACCACAATATTTATGCTCTAAAATGCTTGAATAAAGACTTGAAATAATAGATTTAACTAGGCAATTTGATAATAAATAGTCACAAGCAGTTTTAGCAACATCTAGCTAGCATAATATGTCACCTTTAGGGTTAACTTGTTGTTTTTAGATGGATGTAGCAATATTTTGCAACAAAAACAAGTAGGTTAATGATTTAGGCTAATCCAAGGTTAGGAGAAGTTAGTGGGTGCTCAAGAGAACAGATTCTGAAAATTGTTTGATCAATCAACACTTGTAAATGGTAGTGCCTTTCTAGGGTAATGGAGTCAATGATGGAAGAAACAACTCTTAGTTGAAAATAACAATGATAATGTTTAATCAAAGGATATGGAGAGGATGATAAAGGTGTTGGTAGCCCAAGGCCTCAAAAAATCCAACTCCTAGAGATAATTGCTAGAAAGTAACAAAAGTTAGGACCCAACGATTTATCTTCTCCTTAGACAAATTGAAATAAAATATGCAATGTGCAAGGAAGTAGGGTTAATAGAGTGATACAATGGTAGGGCTCTAGTATCCACTTCTAGATAGGTGCCTTTCAAGAATTTTTAGCAAGTGGAAGACTATAGAGAAAAAGATACTAACATATGTCTTTCTCCCAGGGTTTCAAGCAAGCAATTTCATAATCTTAGACATGAAACAAGTAAATTCACCATAAGCATTCATTCACAATAAAGAAATTCAGATTTTCTACTTACTTCACCAAGAATAATAAAGTATAAACCCTAGTTGAAGATCCTCCACATGAAAATTTTCCAAAATACACCAAGAATTGCCTCCTCCAAGAAGTGTGCACCACTAAATTTCTACCAATAACCCTTAAAGAGGGACGAATTTCAGACCACCACTTGTGTGATGAGTGAATGATGATAAAATGAGAGTTTTATCTCTCTATTTATACAATAATCATGACCTTTAATTAATTTTAGGTCATCAAAAGGCCGACATGGCCACATTACATGAAAAATCCAGTTTTTACACAAATTTAAATAATTAAACCCTAAAATCATCTTTTAGAGGTGACGCCATGCCCTTCTAGGGTGACGTTGAGCCTCATGGGTGAAATGTTGGGCCTCATCTATAAAATGTTAGGCCTTCAAAGCCCCTAGATGATGCCACATGTGCCAATTAGCACACAACTACCTCCATAATGCCAATCTTGATGTTGTGTGATGTTTAGGATCACAATGGTGACATCATGGGCCTCCAAAGGCCAATGTATAGGTGGAAGAGCAAGGCCCCCCTGGGTCTAGGTCTTCCAAAGTGTCTGAGGTGAAACATCCTTCCTTTTCCCTAGTGCAATTTTGTGACATCTCTTTGCCCCTGGTTGGGGTCACAACATCCATCTGTGGGTTTTCAACCCCATGGAGGTTCGAGCTAATCATAAGCCCATATGTACCTATCCATCGGGCATGGTCCTGCAACAACAACAAGTACGCCCTCCATGGGCTCATAAGTCACAAGGATCGTAGAAATGTCAATCACATCCAATAATCAAATTACCCAAACATGTGCATCAAGCCCCCCTTTACCCAGACAAATGCTCAAAGACGTTATGCAGTTTAACAAGTCAGGTTTGGAGAGGGTCTCAAGATGTGCTATTAGGATAATTCTTCTCAAGTTTGGGGTGTTTCCCAGGTGAGATCCAATCTAGGTCATGTAAGTGTGTGAAATGGTGTAGGGGAAGTGTTTGGGTAGACGGTGAAGTGATAGTAGAGAAATGTAGGTCTTTCCTGTGGGTGCCTTTGTAGAGTGCAAGTTGCACCTTATCATGGATGCCATTGTTTCCTAGCCCATTCAATGCCTTTTATTCTTAGTCTTATTGCTTTTTCTTTTCAAGGGAAAATTTGGGGGACATTGTCCTGGCGTGGTGATTAGAGGTGACAACGTTACCCACAAGCACTTCATGGAAATGAGAAGGTTGGCTCATGATGAGACCCCCTTTTTCTTAGCTATGCCACCAAGAGCCACTACCCTGGTTTGGTGACGAGATATATGGTAGTTTCATACCGTTACATGCCCATGGACCTAATAGGTCAGCTCATGATGAGACCTCCCATCCACCAACCAGACCTTGAGTTTTATTTTATCTTACGGGTCCCCTTTTCTCACTGAGAAGCCTTTTATTGCTTTCTCAAGAATCCCTAGGAGAAGCATCCCAAAGGTTTTATTTTGGATTTTAACTCTTTCCAGCTACTTTTACCCTCTCGGCCTTTAGCCCCTTCTTCCCACAAGGCAAGGTACAACCCTTCCTAGTGTGGCAAACCCTATGCCCTAACCAAGGTAGGGGAAGATGAGAGGGGTAATGATGAAAAATGGTAAGTATAGAAGGAACAAACGATGACCTTTCATAGACCCACCCAATGGCAACTCATCCTAAAGGGATCGAGCTTACTGGGGCATTCTATCACCCCCCGGGAATGAACAAGTTAAAGAGCATAATTTCCAAGCAAATGTTATGAAATAAAGGAGAGTTAAGTGCAACATATTCAAATGCTTAGAAGATCGGAGTGACACATACCATGACACCCAGACTCTTTACCTCATGGAGCAAGACCCACTATTGGACCAGGGTGGTGGGATGGATGTTGATGCTGCTGATAGATGGGATGCACTGAAGAAAAGATGGGCCCTCCGGGGCCAAGCTCAAGTCGTCTGGCTCTCGATACTCCATGTCTAGGACCTGTGGGCCTCGAGAAATAATCTCCTTGGTTATCCCTAGGATAGGGGATAACAGGGCCTCAAAATGACCCTGGAAGTTTAGGCCCTGAAAAACTATTGAAAAATTGCGAAGATGAAAATTGTAATTTGAGCCAGTGGAATAGGTGGCGGCCATCGATGTCCACATGGATCAGTGCAACAAATGAAAGAGTTATCAGGTGGTTGTAGCTAGCTTTTGTAACAACAACAAGTTTGTTAGTAAGTTAGCAAGTGTTAGTGTTAGTAAAGTTACTAGAGAGCTTGATAGAGTTGAAAGAGATAGTTTAAATAACACTTTGACCACACGAGAGTTTAGAAATCAATGCCTTAGGGCTATGGAGTCTTTATAGAAACAAATGCAACAATACTTGAAGATTAAACTAGTAGAAACTAAGAGGTAGGGTTTAAACTCTAAGGTGTTACATTAGGGTTTAAACCTTAAAGTGAAGGATCGATAAAGTGCAAGCAGATTTGGGCTCTAGCAATATTTTATCCCTTCTTAATGCTTCAATTAGGTCAAAATCAAATGTCTAGGGCTAAAATCCTAAAGTGATAGCATTTTAGGGCTTTAGGATACTAACCCTAGCAAGAATGTTTCACCAATTTTGAACAAGAATAACCTTGTGAGAGTAGGAAGCACGTATGCTCCTCTCTTAGAGTTTTACCAAGCAAGACGTCTAGCATGAAGTGGAAATATCCACTATGAAACATAATAACACATACATAAATTGCATAAAATTCACTATCAAGATACGATGAGACAAAACCCTAATTGCAAAAATTCCTCTTCAAAAATCATTAAACCATCCACAATTTGACCCTCCAAGCATAGTGCATCAGTAGAAAAAGATTTAGTAGCCCTAATAGGGCAAAAATTTTAGAAGTATGTCTCACAAGTATGAGGGAAAATGTTATGATAAAATGAAATGTTAGGGTGGCTTATTTATATGAGGCCACCCTCATACAATTTGTCCACATAACTTGTCATTGACACAAAACAAGTAGGGTTGACTCCTTAATTTTCCTCTAATAATATGCCAAAATAAAATATACATCACATAAAACCCTAAAAGGGTGACATAATACTCAAATCTGTGACATCAAGGCTTAAGGAGTGAGACATTGGGCCTCCAAAGGCCATGTGGCATGCTCCAATATGCAAGGGTGTGAATCAAGGTGTCCACTCACTCTAATCCATGTCCAATCATCTATGGAACCATATCATCCATTAAACCCTAGCCCCAAAAGGTGACATCAAGGTTAGAGGGTGACGTCATAGGCCTCCAAAGGCCATGTCCAAGTGCAAGAGGAGTGTAATCTCATCCCCAAGTGATGCCAAGGTGCCTCCAAAGGCAACGTCCTCCATCCTCTGTGCACAAGAGCTCTCGGGTGCTCTACCCAGCCTGTGGGATTCTAGCCCATATGAGTGGCATAATGACCAATACTGCTCAAACCAAGCCCATCTATCCATAATCCCAGGTCCTGAGAATGTGAGAGTCAATGTTTGAGGATGGTGAATCACTAGATGATCCATTGCTCTCCATCACACATGCCAAAGTCTTGCAATAAAGGTACAACAGCCTGGGTGCAAGCCTAAGATGTCCCTCAAGAACCATGTTAGGGCCATCCAAAACAAGCCAAAGTATGAGACAAGGTTAGCCAAAGTTCATAAGAAACATTAGTCCTTAAAACATACGAAGTAAGCTGCAACTTAAGACATAAGCCATGTAAAATGATTCACCCCAGTATCCCCTTCAAGCATCACACCGAATAGGAACCCATGTGAGTTACCATGTTGATTTGCAATTCAGATCTGAAAAACACACATAAAACTAAATGTGTAATGAAGAACAAAAATTAGATAGCGGGGAGCAGAGAAAATAGAATATACATGAAAATGGAGAAGAAGAATTAGAACGGAAAATAGCCATTGCGTATTTTGGAGTGAGAGAGGAGCGCCTTCTATAACCAAGGAGGCCTTTTCCTTCTCATTATTATCTAATTACAATAGAAGTTGCAACAACTAACTAAATGCTTACAACAATAATTACTAAAAGCGCATTAAATGCTTCCAGCAGAAAGTGTTGAAGTGAACTATTGTCTACAATAGAAATATCTAAAACTAACTACAACATTAACTACATTACTAATTAAGGAGTGCCCCCTCATCCAGAGTGGCCAAGGAAGTGGTGCACACTTCCTGGTCGCCTAATTCCTCCTTGTTTAGATACGGAAGTGTCTCGGCTTCCGCCATAAAATGAGAGAAATTGCATTGAAAATGATGTTGGCGTTTAAATTGGTACTTGTCCAACAAGAGCCATACATAATCTTCTAACTAAAAGAACAATGGTATGTGCTTCTTATCATGCATTTGTTTTGCACGATCTTGGGCAACTCATAAGGCAGTTGCTTCATGAGTATAGCGTTGGGTCAACATATAGATAAAATGTTGAGCTAATTGATGTTCCTTCTGGTGATGTGTCGAGCCAAAAGCAAAAAGGTTCTATGAATGGAATGCCATTGAATGACCTCCTTGTTTAAGTACCGCCCCATTGGCGAACAGTAATGCATCCCTCATAATCTCAAAGGGAGAATTCCTATCCGACAAATGGAGAACCTGTGCAGAGCATAATGCGGGTGGAATCTAAGCGAAGTGGTGCCCAACCTTTCGCAAAAAAATCTTGAGGTCATGGGAATTAGAGTGTGTTGGCCATTGTGCCAAAACATGTACCCGAGATGGATTTGATCAGCCCACTATTGTGTCCAATATGAGTCCCAAATGTGGAATTGATGTGTGTCCCACATAGTATTTCTTTACCTAAAGTGTAAGCGCTCGCGGTAGCTTGAGGATGTTGCGGACACGCATAAGATGCTCTGGCCAAGAATTATTGAAGACCAAGATATCATCAAGATAAATGATCACGCAATTACCCAAATGACTTGTTGCATTCATGCGAACTTGATGATAGCAAGCTGTCAAATCCATCTGTGTGAAGGAATAATCCCCTTCTAAGTGGTCGTGCAAGTCCTCAATCTAGGGTAGGAGGTAGCGGGTTTTAATATTGGCTTTATTAAGGGCATGGTAGTGGGTCACTAGGTGCAATTCTGAATCATCATTGTTTGGGATATCAAAGGTAGGGGACGCACATGGAGACAATGAAGGTGGAATATGACCTAAGTTAAAAAGTTGACTGATTGGGTATTCCATCTCAGCAACCTCTTGGAGAGTGGTGTGATAAGATAAGGTGTCGGGAAAAGAAACATAAGGAATTAGATCAAGTGTGAGCTCAATAGAGTGAGATGGGGGCAGTTACGTGGGTTGTGTGAAGACATCTATAAATTCTTGGAGCAGGGGATCCATGGTAGGAGGTACAAGGTTATTCTAGTTGTCTAGGTTAATGGGTCGAACTAAGCACAAAGACACGCATTGGTTCAAACTAACTTGATTAACGGTCGTGTGGTCAGTAATAGGATGGATGGATTTAGGAGCAAAAGAAGTGAGCACACAGGTGTGCAACTCATGTTGCAAGTGGTATTGATGAGATTTATAATGATAGATAGCATGTCAGGCCTGTTGGTAGGGAATGCTAAGTAAAAATTCGTCACAATCAAGAGGAGAGACATCACACACCATAGTATTCCAGAAAGGGCTAATCGCAAAGGTAACACACATCGTTGAGATACAGTAAGACGAGGACCTTCCTTTTGTACCCAATCGAGATGGTATGGGGTTAGGTGCGGAGTGGTGGGGAGGTTCAAGCATGCGACCAAGTTCTTGGCCACAATGTTCTTTTGGATTTCATTGTCTAAGATGAGAGTAGCCAACTCATGCTTGATTTGACAATTATGTGTAAACATGGGTATATTAAAGATGTCGAGTTCATTAGTGGTCATCAGGATTAGAGAAGGGTCCACTTCGGTAGGATTGTTGAGAGAGACCACTTCAAGATGGTCAGGGGAATCTGTCTAAGCAACCTATGCAAATAGATTATGGTTGGTGCGAATGTTCTTAAGTGCCCAACAGTTTGCAAATGCATGCGATTTGGTCTTATGAAAGGTACATTAGGGCACATTTTTGGGTGTGGATGGGGACGCAAGGGAAACCAGAGAATGCTCAGTATGCAAAGGACTAGTAGTAGAAGGACCATATCAAGTTGGGGCAGAGCATATTTGAGGAGTTTCTTTATCCTCCATGGCCAAGGCCTGCAGAAAGGCCTTGTCCAAGGAAGGAGACTCAAACAAATCAACTTCACGACAAAAATTTGTTAATAAACCAAAATTAAATTTGAAAATCAATACCTATTCCGAATCAAAAATGTGTAGTTGGATGCGCAACTTGAAAAAGACATATATGTAGCTATGTACTGACCGAGGGGTGAGTTGTCAGAGCTACAACCATTTGGCAAGGAGGTTTTGTCAATATCCCAGGAGATAAAAGTGATCTTTGAGTGCCTGGAAAAATACCTCCCACGTCGTAATGTGTGGTGTCTGTGTCTCAACCGGGTCACTTATGTCC
The DNA here is from genome assembly GCA_009831015.1 of Picea engelmannii. Classification (NCBI taxonomy): domain Eukaryota; kingdom Viridiplantae; phylum Streptophyta; class Pinopsida; order Pinales; family Pinaceae; genus Picea; species Picea engelmannii. Next base: position 485,344 of record ML786185.1, on the reverse strand, counting down.
ATGACCCAAGAAGAATTATTTAGCTCAATGTCCCACCATGTCTATGCAATTCCCTCAAGTTGCAGACTGACAATCTGAAGCGTCATGTCTTTTGTCATCTCAAGACATGTATGGAAGTATGTGGAAAGGTTGTGAAGCAAAGAGTCAACATTTTGTCCATTCATTTGGCCCATAAATTTTGGTAACTGGAAGCATGTATCGAGATACATTGGTGTTGGAGTTTTGCGTTGTTGCAAACAAAGTAGTTCTTAGAGAGCCATCGTTAAATCCTAAATTGGAGTTATGGCAGTGGACACAGAATCCTCTGTACATGGATCTCTTCACGACGGCATAATTTTCATTCACCACGGATACCAATATGTCATTGGATTCTACACTAAGAATCACTTCACTCCTGAGGGCCCTGAGAAGGCACCTGGTACCTTGAAGAGGGTGTGTGGAGAATGGTGAAAAATGAACATACTGGAAGCTCTAAGGAAGGCACACTGAAAGTCCTGAGAAGGACATCTGACTCTGAGAAAAAAAATGTTGAATGGACTCTTTTTTGAATTCCATGGATGACCATAACCTGACTTGGATCCATACTTTGATACTAATTGATCTTCAATTTACATTTCAAAAACATACAGAACACTAAATGTGCAATGAAGAACATAAATTAGATAGCGCAAAGCATAGAAAATAGAATATACATGAAAATGGAGAGAAAGAATTAGAACAAAAAATAACCATCACATTTTTTGGAGTGTGAGAGGAGCACATTCTATAAGCAAGGTGAATATTTCCTTCTAGTGATTAGTTGATTACAATAGAAGTTGCAGTAACTAACTAAATGCTTACAACCGTAATTACTAAAAGTGCACTAAATGCTTGCGGCGGAAAGAGTTGAAGCCAAGTACTGTCTACAATAGAAATATCTGAAACTAACTACAATACTAATTAAGGAGCGCCCCCTCATCTTGAGTAGCCAAGGAATTGGGTTACACTTCTTGGTGGCCCACAAGTTTAAATATGCGAGGGTCTTCATCCAACCCCATTAGGTGTGCCACCTACACAAGAAATAAAATAACCCAGGTAGAGGGATAGGTCCTAAGAGTGACAAGGGAAAGTAAAAACCCATTAATAGCAAGTGTGAATGTGATATGGTATTAGGACTTATTGTGTGGCTTATGGTATCCATTTCTATGAGCACCTTTGTAGAGGTGACGCTTTCTTGCTTGAGATACCATTTTATCGATGCTTTTCGCATTCTGAACCCCTTATTTTCCTTTTGATACAGAGTTGTTATTTGCAAATCCCCTTTATAAGGTTTCAAGGTTCATTCCTTTACTTTTTACTGGGCAGTAGTCCTTTATAATTGGTGCATTCATTCGCATCTGGATAGGGGTGATTACCATTAGAGGGGGTAGAGATCAAGTTGTCCTAATGCTTTTATGGTGGCCTTTATAATTAGCAATAACATATACATAGAGAAACTGCATCATCCTCTGGGCCTTCAACTCCTTCTTCTCATGAGAGAATGGACCATAGTCGAAGTTTAGGATATGTGAAAAGGCTTCAATATGGAAGGTGTTAAGTATGATTGGGAATGGGACATTACCCTTGGGAGGCCCCCCTAGTATTACCCCTTTTCCCTATGCAGTGACAACACAGGACTAGGGCACATAAGTTGAACACCAAGGTGAAACAAGGAAACCGACACAATTTCCCAAACCAATTATTCATTATCCGAATTCAACCAAGGATATTCACCCACATGCCTGATAAATTAAGTAGAACACTTTGCATGAAAGAAGGACTAACATACCTCATAGTGAAAATGGCTTATTGTCTCCCATACTCTGGGTTGCTTGAATGTGATGAGCCTTGGTTGATTTATGTTAGGAGGAAAACTAGGGGGGTTGTTGGGATGCCATCTATGGACATGTTGATCATCATCATCATGGTGTAGATCATGTTCTCCATTGCAGGCTTTGAGACATGATCTCCTCCAGTTACCCCTAGGCATGTGGGGGGGGAGGGGTAACATGGCCATCAATGTTGCAATGATTGCAATGGTTGCTAGGATATTTGCACTAATGTGCAATGGTTGTTGTCTTCTTATATTTTCCCCCTTTCCACTTCTTCTTCCCCTCCTCGGAAGCTTCTTGGTGCTCTTTTTTCTTTGAACCACTTGATTGCCCCTTCTTTTGGCCTATGTTTTCCAAGTATTGTGCTTGTACACATGCTTCATCCATTGTCGTTGGCTTGTAGAGCATCACTTTCTTTCATAGATGACTGTGTAAACCTCCCATATACTTGAGGAGTACATATGGGTTCTTGGGAGAGATACCCAGCATGATGACCATCTTTCTTAACTCAGTGGTGTACTCATGTACACTCTGCCCTTGCCTCTGCTTGAAGTAGTGCCACTGGATCCATTGGTCCTCTACATACCCGATAGGGTAGAATTGGGACTTGATGAGGGTTTTGAAGTCCTCCCACCTAGTTACCGATGAATCACCCTCCAGCCTAAGTGTTTCCATGTGGATTTCCCACCAATTTAAGGCATGGCCCTCTAACTTCAATCTAGTGAATGAAATCTTCTGCCCTTCATCTATATGGTGAACACTAAAATAAAATTCTAGTTGTCGCAACCAATGATTCAATTTTAATGCATCGATATCACCTTGTTATGACTTTATGCCACTTTTTCTTCCATCTTGAATAGGGGCTATGAAGGGTTCACGACACTCGAACTAAATTGCTCTTTCTCGGATTCTTTCTATGACTCCTTTCCCAAGTATTCTTGATCTTTTGATTTCCCCTCCAACCTGTTCTCCAAGTTAGAGCCTCCAACATATCCGAACGGTCCAAGCTTGCTTGTTAGAGTCATCATGACGAGGTTCATATTGTGATTGGTGTTGAAAACTTGCACTTCCAACCTCTCTAATCGCTCTTCTACTGGATCCCGAGGGTTGTTATGAATAGACTCATCTATCATGGCTAGGGTTTCTACGACTTCTCTTTAATTTGATTCTTGGATCCTGCGAATTCCCACAAATACCCAAAAGAAAAACTTGCTCTGATACCAATATGATTTGTAAATTGTCTTGGATATTCCACTGGAACAGTTCGTCACAACATATCTAATAAAATACTGAAATCTTTACTATTAAGGTTATTTTTTCCTTAGATCTCCAGAATATTTAGTTATTGATTTTATGCTTATGCATGAAATAGTTTAAATGCAAAAAATAGAGAACAATAAAATACAATCACATCATCCACAAATAAACACAAGATATGACATAGGAAACCCAATACGGGAGAAAACCCAACTAGAAGGTGAGGTTGCTCTACTCTCTTTTCTTTGGTATAGAAATGATGCAAGTATGAATAAAGAGGCACTCTCTGTAGAGTTGCCTTTAACTTGTGGCTTGTATGGCCGCTACAAAATCTCTCCTCCTTCGTTATGCTCATATAATACCACTCTCAAATGTTTTTCTCAACTATGGAACAAGATACAATGCAAAAGAATGGAACCCCTTATCCTCCTAGTGGCTCAGTATTTAACATAGCCCAATAGCCATCTAGGGATAGGTTTTTTTACTTCCTCAACCTTCAATTGTGGTAGGGTTTTGAACCTTCTAGAATATTCTTGAAATCCCTTACGTTGATTGCTCCATATGCATGAATAACGAGGGCTAACATGGCATCCTCTCGTAACATGGTGGTCAACATGGTAGGTCAACTTGTGGGAGGCATAACTTTTGCATACGAGCTCTGATTAACGTGATTTTTACATTGGTGGAAAGGTCTCGGTGTGTAGAATAACATCATGGGGTCAAAATTGCATTGCAAACATTTTAACCTCCAAAAATGTTGTTTGATGCCTCAAAATGTCCCCAGAAGGTTCCAAACCCTAATTTTCCAAACTGGGATCTGCCACTAAAATGACCCTGCAAGTTGATTCCTTCAATTTTTTCCACTCTGAAAGGATCAAGATGTATGAAAAACAATATAATGATCCAATATGGATCAAATGTGAACCTATTGAACCTTGGAGACACCTAGCATGTCGGAGAGAACCAATGTTGGCGTTTTCCCATAAACCACTTCAAAGGGGGTCATGAGAGTGGCAGTATGGTAAGATGTGTTGTACCGCCATTCAATGAAGGGTAAGCATTGATCCCATTGGTTTTTCAATTGGACGCAAAACATCGCAAATATGTTTCTGAACACTTGTTTATAGTTTCAATTTGTCCATCAGTATGTGGATGATAGGCGGTACTGATATGGAATTGGGTTCCTTGGAGCTTGAACAATTCTTGCCAAAAATTGTTGGTGAAAGTGGGATCACAATCGAAGACAATATAATGAGGCATGACATTGAGTTTGAAGATATTATCCAAAAACAAATTGAGCCACTATGGATGTGGTGAATGGGTGTTGAAGAGCACACAAATGAGCATATTTGAAGAGACGATATACTACCACCTCGATGATTGTCTTGTTTCTTGAATTAGGTAAGCCAACAATCAAATCCATAGAAATGTTTTTCCAAATAGTAGGCAGAATCAGGAGTGGTTGGAGTGCTCCTGGAGTTTTGAATATTTTCTCCTTTATTACATTGGCAGGTATCACATTCAGCCACAAAGGTGTGGTTTTCATGTTTCATACCTTCCCCTAAAAAATAACGTTTGACCCGTTCATATGTTTTGGTAAAGCCTGAGTGCCTAGATATGCGTGAAGCATGAAGCTCAGAAAGCATAGTAGATTTAAGTTTCGATTGTTTGCTTAAATACATGCCTCATGTATATAAAATCTCTTCATTGTGCCAAGAGTGCCTTGGAGAAGCTTGAGAATCATGTTGCAATTGTTGGATAAGGTAAGAAATTTTGGGGTCTTGCAACCATTCCCGACAAACGACTTGAAGCCAATATGATACAATGAAGAGAGGGAAAAGAGGGACCCTTCTTCATACTTCTTGGAAAGAGAATCAACAACCACATTTTATTTTCCCTTCTTGTAAATGATCTCATAATCATATCCAAATATCTTGGTCACCCATTTTTGTTGCCGTGAGGATGAAATTCTCTTGTTGTATTGGGATTTCTAGAATTATTACTCTTTGGGAAATTTGAAACACCCAATGTTTCGAGTGGACATTCCAACCATCATCGGGGACTCTTGAAGCATGGATAATTTTTTTTTTGTAAGTTAGTAAATTATATTACCCGCTATAAAAAAAAATTATACATACAAATCATATACCATTGATAAGGTCGCCATAGAAGGAAACCTACCCGTCGCAACCAATGTTGAAGCTTATCAGCACCACGAGGGGTAAAAAAATAATTTAGTCTTAGAGTATATTTGTTGTCTGGACAATTAAACCTACTAGCATGTCATGAATTGTAGGAAATAAGCTAAGACCAAAATTAAAAGCTATGTTAAGAACATAGTTATTCATGATGCGGAACCTGTCCCTGTTGAAAAGAACTACCCAATGGGAGAGGAATAGGGTCACGGAGCAGAATGGTGTCCTAAGAAATCATCCCTGGAACCTATTGAAGAGAAAATCCAACTTGCAGCGCCATGAACCAAGAGATACGAAGGTGGAGTTGTTCCATATTGAATTTTAAGTCTGTTATCTTATTGTGCATCTCAAAATCGAGACTTAGCAGAGCTTCTCTAGAGAGGGAGCTAAAAGGATGTGAAGGCTTTAATTGCATAGCTTCTCTATTGGTATGAGGCAAACCAATGGCACAAGAAGTGTTCTTATCTTCCTCTGAACCAATAGGAGAAGCAGTGTGGACATTGGAAGATTCTGGAGGCGGCACACGACTTGCATCCATAGCCATAAAGTTTGCAACTTCCTCGACTACCTGACATCCCCATGTCTCAATTGCTTTCAAATTAGTCTAGGCACCTGGATCAAGGGGAGGAGAGTTCTAAAAAAACACGCCTGAGAAAATTGGGCAAAGAACCTGCTTCATTTTGGCGATCGTTCATCCTTCCACAGGAGGTACGACTATGCCGGGAACGAGCACGCTCTTGTAATCTGGGCATGGAGACTGTTATAACCCTATAAGTTATAGGATCAACGGGTGACTGAAATGTTATCACTTTAGTGTTTTGTTTGTCAAATGATTTTCCATTCTGTAAATAAATTAAGAAAAAGAAAAAGAAAAAGAAAAAGAAAGAAAAGAAAGAAAAAGAAAAAAGAAAGAAAAGAGAGAAAAGAAAGAAAAAGAATAAAAGAGGGCATAAAAGAAATTTAAATAGAGCCCCATGATATAACAATGACTTGGTCCATACAGTTTAAGCATGGCCAAGTCCTTTTAAATTGATGTCAATAGGAGTAGTGAATTATCTTGACTAAACTATTTAATCTTAGCGAAGGAAATTAGGTTAGCTAGTGAATAAATTTGACCAAACTGACTAATCTTGGTCAAATAACCCCAGGATAGAGTAATTTCTTAGTCCAACAGTTTAATCTGGGCTAAATGTCATAGGTAATTAGGTTAGAGCATAGGGTAGTTTGATTTATCTCAATAAAACAGGCATGATGATCGATGTTGAACCCTATCTTTGATGTTTGAAAGTTGAATGTCTAACCCCATGGTGATAAAAACAGGGAAAGCATGGACAAACCCACTTAAAGCGCTTATCCTAAGTTTTCAAAGCAAAAATGAGTTTGCGCTCACATAATAAAGGCAGTGCACAGATGAATGGCTAAAGTGCTAGCGCTGAGATCTACAGTTGACAAGCTTTTATGGACCCCCCCCCCCGACCGTTCTNGGGGGGGGGGGGGGGGGGGGGGGGGGGGTCCGGAATAATGTATAATGAAGGCGCGCATCTGAACGGTTGAAGCGTCGGCGTCTAGATCGACGATTGAGACTGAATTCCGGACCCCCCCGACTGTTCTTCTTTTAATGGTGGGGGGTGGGTCTGGAATGTTGGTTAAACATCGCGCTCAGATCTACGGTCCAGCAGTAGGCACACAGATGGATGGTCGATGGTGTTTTTCAGAACCCCCCGACCGGTCTGCTTTTAACGATGGGGGGGTGGGGGTTCAGAATGGAGTACTTTTTCGGTGGGCCCTTTTTCTCTATGTGGTAGGAATCCATTGGTCCAGACTCCCACCACTTATCACTCATCATTTTCTGACATACCCCCCATCACCCCATGACATCATTTTCCACTTTTTCCCTAAAGATCGCATCTCATAACTTCATCAGTCCACTTCCCCTTGTTCACACGTTACAAGTCCCTTCATCATGGTAAATTCCCAATCAACACCCTCAACGTCACCCTATCGTACTTGTCATTCATTGCTACCAGCCATCTCACGCTCTAAAGGACCCGTTGGCCATTTATTATTGGCTAACTTATCCGTTAGTCTGTTGATCTATCACCTGCGCCCAACGGGTATCCATTTGCTCAAAACTACCCTTTTTCCTTCATTCTCCCACTGTTACTTTGTCCATCGCACCAGATAATTCTTCCCTATCTCCTCTCCGTTTCAGTCAGTCGTCCAAAACCACAGTCATCCCCACTAACATTTTGTTTGACTTGCAGGTATCTTCATAGTGATGGCGCCAAAATCAAAGAAAGCAAAAGCCGAGGAAAATCCTTTCCTCCCGCCTCCTGTTGATCTCAAAAGGATCCATTTGGCCGAAAAAGATCATCTAATCGCAGACACTAGGTGCGAATTCAACTTCGTGGATTTGCAGTCATGGCTCAAAGAGACTTTCTTAGATCAGAGCAATGAAATTGGGCTCTGGGAGTCCAACCTTCCTCTATATCTTTTCCCCCAGGTTCACCATTTCCCTGAATTCGCCCTCAAATGCCAAGATCATTACCTTCACGACCAGAAATCCATAGTATCTTAACCATGACAAACTCTATTCTTCATCACACTATAATCCATTGATCAGATGATGCAGATACCTAGTGTTGAATCTGCATCCCCTTTCAATCTCGAAGTCATCACAGAGTTGTACCAGAAACTATCATTCCCTCAGAGAGCCCAAATTTTTGAGCTTTTCCTCCCTCAGGCCGCCCATCTCCCCATGACAAATCCTCCGTACCCTTCTTCCCTATTCTAAGAGAAGGGAAACCAAGTCATTTCATCGCTCTTTGCTCTGCTTGGTTATTTTTTCGACAAATGGGTGGATGAACCCATATTGGGTTTTTTGTCCGTCTTCTCCACAGAAGAAAGACCCACCACTCAGTTCAACTACAACACTTTCCTGGTAGACAATATTCACGAGCAGTTCTCAAATTTCGCCTCAGAAGGCATGTTCCAGTATTCCTCAATATTGGCCTACATGTTCACTTTCTTTCAAGTGGACAAGTTCTCCTTTTCAATGCATAAAATGGACAAGGATGGGAGACCGCAGATGGTAACAACTTGGACTTCACTACTCAGACAAAATTCAACAGAGTTCAGTTTCAAACAGTTTATCGAGTAGTTCTACCATCCAGTGGTGAGCATGCTCAGCGACGGACCTGAACCGAGAATAAATGAGGAGATTCAGAGGATTTTACGCCTCTCGGACCTTGCAAAAAATGGAGACTAGTATCTTTACCAAAACCACACCAAGATCAGAGTATATGGATGCGAGTTGGCTCCATACAAATTGCCCAAGTATCTACCAGTGAGGATATTTGCCCTGGAGTATATAAGACAAATGATTAACTTCGATGACATACATTTTGTGTCTCTGAAAAAGAAACAACAGCTTATAATTAAAGGGCAAATAGGGTCTTTCATCTGCAATAGCCGAGGCGTCGGGGAGGAAGCAGACAGATTGTTGAAAGAAATGAAGTTTTATGTTAGTATGATATGGCACTATGATCCATGCAGTGTAATTTATTAGATGAGGATTAAAAATAAAAATGTCCCATATGTTCATACACCCAAGCCTGAGATAAAGAAGTTCGCAAATCAAACAGAATGGGAGCTGAACACTGGTTGAGATAGAACAGCAGGACCTTTCGGTGATCATCTCACAGACTACTACACCTCAGGTTCCCAAGGAGAAAAGATCCAGGAAGGATACTTCACCTTCCGTCTCCGAAGTCTCGGCTGAATATTTCCAATTACACACCAAAAGGCCAAAAACCAGTCATACACCTGACACGGCTGGTGAAAATGGAATCCAATCCACTGCAACTATGAAAGATGATCGGTCACTTCTTAGCACAAGCAACAAGCAGATCATGCCTACATTTTTTTCCAAGAAGCCCACGAATACTACACTAGTTGACCAGCCGAGTAAAGTAGGACCAAAGTTGAGCGTTTTTTAGAAGTATGACCTGATCAAAAAGAAAAATCAAACGCTGACCAACAATACTTATGCTCAGTTTTGGAAACAGACATCAAAAGCACAACATAGATTGTTATCTGCATTCGATACAGAGAAGGGTAGAATGCACATGGTGTTTCTGCAGGCACAGGTGCCAGACCCGAAAGTAATCACTGATTACAAAAGGGCAACATTTGAGTTTCATACTAAGGATGTGCATCCTGCTGATCAAATGGACCTGCACAGACAAACTGGGAAAATGGTTTTCTCCACATTGGCAAATGCTTCTACTGCGGCCGCTAAATTATAGGCATCTCTGAGCAATGTCCAGACACAGTTGAAATTAGAAAAGATATCATCATTTTCAAAGGATAACATAATTATGACGTTGGAAGAATTGGTCCTCAAGATCGGGTATGACCCCTTGAATGTGAAAGCAGTCGAGGAGATGCTTAAAAAGAAAAATGTCGATATAGCATCTCTGAGGAAATAGTTGAAACTGCCACCAACGGAAGATGCACAGGCAAAGGAGATAGCCAAGACAGAAGGTGAAAAGGATGAGATGCTCAAGTTGAGACAGAGATTAGCCGACTTAAAAAGAAGGTTGAGAACCTTCAAGAAATCGAGTTTTCTTACCAAACCAGCTACTCCAAGGAGAAACAAACATCAAACAAGCTCAAACAGGAATTTCAACAGCTTCAAAAGCAAACAGTGGCAGGCAAAACACTTGTTGAGGTCAAGGAAAGTGTCTGGATGGATATCACCAAGTCCGTAAATGAAATTTTGCCTATGGTACAAATCATGTTTGAGAAAAACGAACTAGTGCAAAGAAGCAAGGAGGCTATTGAGAAAATAAGAGCAGAACTGGGAGAGATGCCCACATAAGCCACTGAGATCATTAAATTCCTGAATTAAAAAACCAAAGAGTTAGAGGATTTGAAAATTGAAGATAGGACAAAAACTATCCTCGAGGTCAAGAGGGTCCTGACCAAAAGAGGACTGATGCTACAGTTGGAGGAAAAAGTCCAGACTATGGACATAGGAGTGCAAATATTTTTCAGCAAAATTGAAGCTCTACAAAACAAATGCCTCCTTGGCTTAAGGGTCATAAATGACAAGTTAATGACATCGTCCGATTATAAAAAGAAACTAGCCACCGTGGCTAAAGATAGTTCGAAATTCTCAGGAATACAGGGCAATATCATAGGCAAGGCGTTCTTAGAAGCTTTACAGTCAGACATCAGCATACAACACGAGATCCGGTACATTTTCATCATCAAGACAACTTTTTCCAAGTATACAAAGATAGATGAAGTATACCGAAGACTACTGAAAGTCGTCGTTCCCAGTCACCTTCAATGGGAAGAGTTATGCAATTTGATCAAATAAGAGCTGAAGTGTCCAAGCCCAGTCAGAAATCCAATCAGGCGAAGTCATGCAGAGGACCCACCAACGGTTTACCCCATAAATTAGCATGAAGATTTCAACACATCATCAAACAGTTCATGATTTTTTGTATCTTGTTGAGTTAGTTAGCTAAATTTAGAATTGCCAAGTCCTGATCTTTAATGACAGGATCGTATGTAATATTTTATTATAAATACTTCAAACTTTGAAGTACCGGGGGTTGATCTTTATGCCCTGTAATCCAGAAAGACTGTAATTTTTATCAAGAGATCTTCCAGTAATACAAAGGGATGTTTCACATCATTCTCGCGTGTAATTCATTGGTGATGTTTTCTTTTCTATGTTAAATGTTTTTCTCCCTCAGTTGTCATATTGTTTTCTAATCTAATCTTTTAAAGGTAGCGCATGTTGCAGGATTTATCTTTGTATACCCTGTTTCCGGCTTTGAAAGATCTAAATGTTTATCTTTCTGATATTACAGTGAAGAAATTCTTAAATGCTTCTTTACTTTAATTGATATTCTCATATTTTCTGTTATTCATCACTTTATTGCTAAAGAATCCAATGAATGCATTATCTTGCCATGTGAAAAGAATCTTTTAGTTTATGTTTAGATCTCTATCTTTATAATAGAGACCCTATAGCCCAATGGAGGTGTAAAACCCTTTTCAGCCAACTTAACAAAAACAACAACAAACCATTCAATCTTATTTTATTTAACTAGCCTAACATCTTAAAGTTAAAACATAGCTAAATCATACGGAGAGATCCCTCTCTGAAATTGGTAGGGCTAGATTCCAGTTTCGAAGTGGTTGGATAAAGTTACCTCTTGTAAATTTCTTCTACTCTGACAACCTCTGGGAATTTACAGAGTGTTAACATAGTGGCGACCATACTGGAGAACAAAACAAACACTCAACCCCACGTTTTTTTTTGTTTTTTTTTTCCTTAGAAGAAAACTTTGTTTCTGAACAAATTATAGATTTGAGAAAGAAATAATGTTCAGAGGCTGTTAAATGCTTGTACATAGTAATTTCAGATTCATAAAAATAAAAATATATAAAAATTAAAAAATTTGGCTCCTAAAAGAGCTTATACTCGATCCCACCCAGACCCGGAACCTATGATAGCGACTAATAATCCAGAACAGTTACTTAGAAAGAAGACCATTGCAGAAGGTTCAGGGAGTCATAGTTCCCTTCACAGGTCCCCTTCTCTTCCAGAGGAACTTGTTGCCCTTCAAGATCTCGACTTTGATACCATTTTTTAACAAAGCCTGTTTAGAACGAAATCTGATAGCTTTATGACTAAAACTGTTTTAGATCCAACCATCCTGCAACCCTGGACCCCTGAAATACTATCTCCCACTGCAAAACCTCAAACCGCTCACTCTCTACCAGCTAGTCCCTCATCCTCCTCATTTCCTGCCACCACCTCACCTATCATCCAGGTTGTTGTCCCACCCCCTCCACCTATCATGGCGGCCAGATATGCTCCCTTGGTGTTGGTTTCACCTTTACACGACATGCCCCAGGACTATCAAACGAGACTCCCACAGTTCAATGGTACATGGCCCTTGAACGCACACCAACACGTTGATAAAATGAATGACTATTTTGACTTGCAGGAAGTGGATGAAGCTAACGTTCAAATGAGACTTTTTGCACAAAGTCTGACTGGGGACGTTAAGAAATGGTACAAAGGCTTACGTGTTGCTTCAGTGGTCGACCTTACGGCATTTCAAAGAAGTTTTCTGGACAGATGGGAGGTAAGGAAAAAACCCTCTCCAGATCTTGTCAGAATACGAAAAACATCATAAGGAATCAAGGAGAGCCAGTACAAGACTACTGCACCCACTTCAACAATCTGTACAATGCGATTACAAGTGATATTAAACCCCCACAAGGTTTGGCACTGATAAAATTCCTTGATGATTTCAACGCTGATATGTCGTATCAATTAAGGGAAAGAAACTCCACCACCCTGGAGGACATGCAGAAAAGCACAATAAGTGTAGAGGCCAACCTGCTGGCTAAAAGCGCATGGCAGAGGACGGAGAGGAGAGTCACCATTAAAGAGGAACCTTCCACATCTTCTTTTGACGCCAAACTGGATTCCTTAGCTAGAGAAATGGAAAGGATGATATAGAGACTTATTGTAGTTGAAAGAAATCCTCCTAGAGAAAACCAACTGGCTCCACAAATTCGAAATACTAACTTCAAAAGAAATCCTCCTCAAATCAAGCAGAGAGATCCTAGGGATCAAAGAGAACAGAGGGGTCATGATCAACAAATCAGACCACCCCTACAGGAAAATTATGTCGATGAAGGTGAAGAGGTAATTGAAGACTTAGAAGACACACACGTAAACCTCATGGGTATTCATGATAACGAAGCCATTTTCCTTACTCAGGAAGAGCAAGAACTTTTCCTTCTTTCTCAAATAGAGTTGAGTGAGGAAGTCGAAGAGAGCGAACAACAGGCATTTGAAAATGCCATTATGGAGGTACACAGGCAGTACAATTTGCGAAGTAAAAAGACAGATGAAAATTCCCCAAAATATGTAACCGAAACGAAGAAAACAGTCGAAACCAAGAAAACTCCTAAGCCTTCTACCAAGAAGATCCCCGAGAAAGGTAATGTTGAAACTCTAGCAAAAAGTGTAAGTTTTTAACCTGCGAAGTAAAGCAATGCATACAGATTCTTAAGCAATACATAAATTAATCAATGGCTCATACACAGAGTACACAGAGATTTTTACCGGAAACCCTCAACCGAGAAAACCTTTCTTATTTTCATTATTATGTCGAATTTCACCATTCGCCATACAATATATACAATGTTTTTAGGTATTCCGTAGATACCAAAACCCTAATCCCTTAATCCGGGATTAGGGTTTTGGTATCTACGGAATACCTAAAAACATTGTATATATTGTATGGCGAATGGTGAAATTCGA
>ML786185.1:405183-449479 GCA_009831015.1 Picea engelmannii | reverse complement strand
GGGGGGGGGGGGTAATGAGAATGTTGAGGATAGGATTCAGATGATAAATTAATAATTCAAAAATTAAATAATAATTAAAAAGGGTATAAAAATGATTCCAAGATGAAATAATAATTAGAAGGGGATAAGAATAAGGATAATTAAAGGTTGTCTTGGAAAATAATGTGAAGAATAAAAAATATTATAGAAGTGATTTTGAAGCGACTTGAAATTCAAGAGATTATAGGATAACAAATTGAGAAGTATAGGATTAAAACTTTAAAATAGTGAGAAAAAATGTGAAATGACGGGGAGGGGGAACAAAGATTGATTAAGGAGGATTAGAGGAGCAGAAAGAAAAGANGAGGGGAGGGGGGGGCGAGGGGGGGGGAGGCTAAGGAGAAAGAAAGAAAACGAGGTTTAATGTTTAAGGCCGTGAATGACCGGCTTCTAGGATTGACTAAGTTTATACCCATCATCTCGATTAAATTTATTGGGATGTTTTTCAATTTCTAGGGCTTCATGAATGACGTGAGATGAGTGATAGGGTGTTGAGGCTGGGATTTTCATTTAATCAAAACAAATTAAGTGTTTGGATTTGAAAGAGTGCTCAACGAGTGTTGATTTAGAGATGTGATTGCGGGTGGTATCAACAATGTTTTCTTTGAGATGAGTTTTAAAGGATCTAGCATTCTAGCCAATGTATGATTTACCGCATGATTAGGGAATTTGGTAAACTCCTCGGCCAAGCATTGGATCAAAATTATCCTTGACGGATCTAAATGATTGCTTTAGGGTATTGAAGGGTTTGAAAATGGTTTTGAATTATTTTATCTTTGAATTATTAATTCATCATGTGAATTCTTTGTAATTAATCGGCTACAAATACATTCTCACTCCCCCCCCACCTTTTCTTTTCACTCTTTAATTATTTATTAATTAATTAACCCCCTTTTTTAATCATTTTAACCTCAAGTCCTTCCTAAATTACTATTGATAATTAAAATTTTAATCATTGTCCACAATGTTCAATTATCATCATTATTCTCTAAGCCTACCCTTTGTCCATCGCTAATTTTTTAAATTATTATTATTATTTTATCTTTTTATTTTAAGTTATTTATCCTTTTATTACCTTATTATTAATACAGACATATTCTCTCCTTAGTTATAACGACTACTTGCTCACCTCCTATCCTCAATGTTCTTATTTCCCCCCCTTTGAAAAGATTCTCTTCAACACTCTTTTCAATTATTCATGCTTCAAGAGTCCCTCATGATGGGTGGAGTGTCCACTTGAAACATTGGATGTTTCAAACTTCCTACACAGTAATAATTCCAGAAATCCAAATACAACATTATGAGGAACTGTGAAAACCTACACACTTTGATGAAATTCTTTGTTCCAGAAAAATACTTGAGGCTACGATGATCAATTTTAATTTGGAAGAGTTTCCCCAATAGATAAGGATGCCAAAGATCCATTGCAAGCAAAATAGCCAACATTTACTTTTCATAAGTTCATTGGCCCAAATGTTGCTTCGAAAGTTCTTTGCTAGTGAAAGCCAAAGGTTGACCATCTTGCATGAGGATTTCCCCAATTCCTTTCCCCGAAGCATCACATTCCAGGACAAGAGTCTTGGTGAAGTCAGGTAGCACCAGGACATGAGTTGTGTACATAGCCTCTTTCAAGGCTTGGAAGGATTGATCAGTTGTGGGAGTCCAAGTGAGAGCATTCTTTTTAAGGAGAGTAGTGATAGGTGTTGCAATTTTGCCATGATTCTTAACAAACTTGTGATAATAGACTGTTAAACCCAAAAAACCACATAAGATTTTAGGAGATTTAGGGCGAGGCCAATCCTTCATAGCTTCAATTTTCCTAGGATCCACCCGTACACCATCCTTGCCGACAATATGACCTAGGTACTCAACTTCAGAGGCTCCAAAAGCACATTTAGATTGTTTGAGAACAAGTTTGTGATGAGATAGGAGAAAGAAAGAAAACAAGGTTTAATGTTTAAGGCGATGAATGATTAGGCTTCCAGGATTGACCGAGTTTATACCCATCATCTCGATTAAATTTATTGGGATGTTTTTCAATTTCCAAGGCTTCATAAATGACGTGAGATGAGTGATAGGGTGTTGAGGCTAGGATTTTGGTTTGATCAAAACAAATTAAGTGTTTAGATTTGAAAGAGTGTTCAACAAGTGTTGATTTCAAGACGTGATTGTGGGTGGTATCAACAATTTGTTCTTTGAGACGAGTTTTAAAGGATCTGTCAGTCTAGTCGATGTATGATTTACCACAGGATCAAGGATTTTGGTAAACTCTTGGGCCACACATTGGATCAAATTTATCCTTGGTGGATCTAAATGATTATTTTAGGGTTTTGAAGGGTTTGAAAATGATTTTGAATTATTAATTTATGATGTGAATTCTTTGTAATTAATTGGCCATGGATACATTCTCACTTTCCCCCCTCTTTTTTTCCCTCCTTAATTTTTTATTAATTAATTAACCCTCATTTTTAATCATTTAAATCTCAAGTCCTTCCTAAATCACTACTGATGATTAAAATTTTAATCATTGTCCACAATGTTCAATTATTATCATTATTCTCTAAGGCTACCCTTTCTTAATCACTATTTTTTTAATTTTAATTTTAATTTTATCTTTTAATTTTAAGTTATTTATCCTTTTTATTACCTTATTATTAGTTGACAACAAATATGTTCTCTCCTTAGTTATAACGATTACTTTCTCACCTCCTATCCTCAACATTATTACCCCCCCCCCCCNTTCCCCCCCCCCCCCCCTTTAAAAAGCTTCTCTTCAACACTCTTTTCAATTTTACATGCTTCAAGTCTCCTTGGTGATGGGTGGAGTGTCCACTTGAAACATTTCAAGCTTCCTACACAATAATAATTCAATAAATCCCAATACAACATTATGAGGAACTATGAAAACCTACACACTTTAATGAAATTCTCTATTCCAGAAAAACACTTGAGGCTACGACAATCAGTTTTAATGTGGAAGTGTTACCCCAATAGATAAGGACGCTAGACATCCACTGCATGAAAAGTAGCCAACACTTCCTTTTCATAAGTTGATTGGCCCAAATGTTGCTTCGAAAGTTGTTTGCTATTTAAAGCCAAAGGTCGACCACCTTGCACGAGGATTGCCCCAATTCCTTTCCCTGAAGCATCACATTCTGGGACAAAAGTCTTGGTGAAGTTGGGTAGCGATAAGACAATAGTTGTGCACATAGCCTCTTTCAAGGCTTGGAAGGATCAATCGATTGTGGGAGTCCAAGTGAAAAAATTATTTTTAAGGAGAGCAGTGAGAAGTGTTGCAATTTTTCCATAATTCTGAACAAACTTGCGATAATAGCCCATTAAACCTAGAAAACCACACAAGATTTTAAGAGTTTTAGGGCCATGCCAATCTTTCATAGCTTCAATTTTCTTAGGAACTACCTGTACACCATCCTTGCCGACAATATGACCTGGGTACTCAACTTTAAAGGCTCTAAAAGCACATTTAGACTGTTTGAGAAAAAAATTGTGCTGAGATAGGAGATGTAGAACTTGATCCATATGGGTAAGAGGGGATTTCCAAGCTTTACTATAAATGATAATATCATCAAAGAAAACTAAACCAAAATGAAGGAGAAAGGGACGAAAGACATGGTTCATGATAGTTTGAAAAGTGGAGGGGGCATGACCAAGAGCTCATAGTAACCCTCATGAGTTCTAAATGTAGTCTTGGGAATATATTCCTCTTTCATACGTATATTGTGGTAGCCAAAATGGAGATCAAGTTCGGTAAGTATTGAGCACCACTCAATTCATCCAAAAGGTCTTCAATGACAAGAATGGGGAATTTGTCTTTGATGGTGAGTTCGTTAAGGGAACGAAAAATTGGACACATGCACCAAGTGCCTTCTTTCTTGGGTACCATGACTACAGAAGAAGAATAGGGACTGGTACTAGGACGAAGAACACCCCTTCAAGCAATTCTTGAACAATTTTGTCAATTTCATTCTTCTGGGCAAAGGGATGACGATAAAGGCAAACATTGGGAGGAAGACTACCTGACACTAGAGGAATGGAATGATCATGGATGCCATGGGAAGTCCACGGGGAGTGTTAAAAACATTTTGGTGTTGGGATAGTATAGATTATAGGCCGGGATGCACATAGGGCGTCTCAATGGCTTGACTGGAATGGATTTGGGCAATAAGGTCATAATGACCTTTTTTTAGTAGATTTTCCATACGATGGGAACTGATGATCTCAGGGGAGCCTGTTGTGATGCCTTGGAACTTATACTATTGTCCCTCCTATTGGAATTGCATAGTTAAGTACTTAAAATCCACAGTGATGGGGCCAAAAGTGCATAACCATTCAACATCGAGCACAATGTCACAATTGCCCATGTCGATAACAAACATATGAGATTTCAGGTGGTATTGACCAATTTGTAGGCGCACATTTTCACAACGCCTCCCTCATTTCATAAAACTGCCATTGACAATCATGATTTGAAAATTATTAACTGCATGGATATAACAATTGATTTCTTGGACACGACGACGATGGATAAAATTATGGGTGCTGCCATTATCGACTAGGATGATGAATTTATGATTCTTAATGTAGCCAATTAACTTGAGGGTTTAGGGAGAAGATAAGCTAGTGAGGGCATTCAACGAAATCAACGATTTAACTTCTGGTGGATCAGAGGACTGAGTGAGATCAGTTGTTGGGGGTAGCTCCTCCACAGGGGAAACATCAACATCCTCTCCAAAAATATCCTAAAAAATGGCCATAAAAAGGTTTTGTTCTTTACACTTGTGCCCCGAAAAATATGTGTCATCACAGTTATAGCAAAGACCCTCGAGTTGGCGTTCAACCATTTCTTCCCTAGTTATTTTATGGATCTTGAGAGGAGTGGAAAGAGAGGCAAGAATGGTGGGTCGAGGGCAAGTAATAAAGGAGGGTTTTTGTGTTTTGGGTGGAGACAATCTGTTGTGCTTCCCTAGCTTGTTTAGTAGATTCCAACCAAGTTTGGGGGTGACCCATTAGGACCCAGGTGTGGATTTCATCCTTTAGGCCACAGATAAAACATTCCTCGAAGAAGGCATCTGACATGCCCTCTATTCTGAAATCCAAGTACTCAAAAATGTCTATAAAGTCTTCCACTGTGTCAAACTGTTTCAACTTGTTCAATCGACCTAAATGGTGGATGGTAGTGTCAAAGCATTCATAAATCTCTACAACTAATTGTGTCCAAGCAACATACCATTGGCGTGCATTTTAATGCCATTTCCACCATTTCCAGCGTTTGGGATCCAGATCGAGGACACTGTAACGAAGCTTGGACAACTCATTAGTAATGCCATGCAAGGAGAAATAATGTTCCATTTGTGTGACCCAGCCCGTGGGATTCAAGCCATCAAATTTGTTCACCTCAACTCTGGAAAGACATGGTTCATGATGAAGAGAGTTTGAATGAAAGGCCATAGTATGGGAGGAGTCTGCACCTTCTAAGTGTGAAGTTTGGTCAGAGGAGAGAGGGCCTTGGGATTGGTTCAACAATGTGTTGAGAGTACATTGGAAGTAGTCAAAGTAGCCCTTGATGGAGTCAAATTCGCCCCTAAATTGGCCAGTGAGGGTATAAACTTTGGAATTCATAGAAGCAATTTCATAAATCATTTTCTAGATGGTCTCCTTGTGTTGTTTGGTTTTATCTTGTTGGTTAATGATTTCTTGGTTGTGAGTGGTGGCCATTTGGGAATGAAGGGTGTCGGGGAGGGGGAGTGGATCTACAGAAATAAAAAGGGCTTATAAGTGATATATACCATGAAAACTAGGCAGAAAAGAGGAATCTAATGGGATAGGTGGCTAGTAAGGGTGTTGGGGAGGGTGGGTGTGTCCACAGAAAAAAGGCTTAGAAGTGATAGGTACCATAACGATAAGGGAAAAGAGAGGAATCCAATGGGATAGGTCTCGAATAAGGGTGCAGGTGGGACCATTATACTCTTTTTTTTACTCCTATAGAGTTATACTCCGGCCTAAAGAATATTGCATTGACATAATGCCCAAATTCGTAGCAAGGAAAATTGTGTACGAATTTCATAACCTGGATGCAGGAGGCAGGGTTACACGACAAAATTTCCCTTTTATTTCTTTTTTGTTTTGTTCCATTCCCAGGGGTTAATGTTTAGAGTGCTCCTACAGATAAGGATTTTTCTTGTGCTATAGCTCTCTGATATACATGTGAGGTTGAATATTAGTACTCGACCCATTATCTCAGGGTACCAATTAAGGAGGCTCAAATGTACCCTTAGTCGTACTACTCGATTACCCAAGTACTAGAGAGTATCTCCCCGAGTGTTATTTTCGATGTCACTATAGCATTCAGGTGGGAAATAGGCTGATCTATAACTAGTTTTAGGAGACCTAGGGGACTCCCTATATACCTGACAGTATGTGGGAGTGATGGTTGTGTGCAGATTATATCTGTTGTGGTACTACTTGAAGGGGTACCAACAAGGGTTACAAAGGTTTCCAACAAGGTGAAATGTTTATTTCGAGTAACCTGTGAAATTGTTTGTATTTCATGCATATAGTCTTCCTCGTCCATAGTTTTACATGTTGAGTGACAAATCTTTGTGCTTTAAAGACACTGACAATACACGTCTCTACCCTGGAAAAAAAATTCCCACAATTTATACATATGAAAGTGCTTTGATACCACTTGTAAGGTACTAGATGTATTACATGAAACAAAAACAAAAAATATTATAACAAATACCAGCGGAACAACAAAATATAGAGAACAATAAAATCAACAATGATACCTTTATTAATGGAGAGCCAAGTTCACTTGCCGCTTCGAGGGGGAAACCTCTAGCAGAACAACGCTCTATCACAATAATTCTCAAGACAAGACTTTCCCATGCCTTCTACTTATATTTATACTAATTATATATTCTAAAGAACATTCCAGAGGAAGATCTTTCTATGAGTGGAAGCTTTTATTAAGTCTTCTTACACTAAACTTGTTCATGTTATTATATAGGCCTTATTTACTAATATCAAACTTTATTACATATAAACATATTATTCTATCTATGTGAGGGGTTAGGAAGGTTAGGTCCCTAACAATTGGACCGTGATCCAAGTGGAGCACGAAGGGGACTTTTGGGTGGAACCAATAGGCATCCTGGACTTAAAATTCAAAGTGCTTAGGAACAAAGCCATCGACTTGGTAAAGGTTCAATGGACTTGCTATGGTCTTGAAGATGCCACATGTGAGCATGAGGAGGCAATGTGGGAGGATCACCCGCAAGTTTTTGAAAAAACTGAAGAAATTTGAATGTATATTTGTATATAAGTGTGCAAGGCTTTGTTTTGATATATGGAATTCTTGGAGTCACATCTCAGAGATTTCATGTCTGATATGTGTTGGAGCACTAGAAAGGAAGTGGTACAACTTGAGGGAATGTGGTGCAGTGAATGGGGTACACTTCCTTGGGTTGTGCAGGTCGAGGGGAATGAGAGATTGTTGGTTGGAATTGTTGCAGGAGTTGTGAACTTGCAAAAGTACTAAGTACTATGATGTAAATTTTGTATATGTGTGTCGATACAGTGTTATGTACTGAGGACGGTGCAATTTGTAGGGGGAGGGGAATGCAACATCCCCGTTTTTAATTCCCAGATTAGTAATGTATAATGTAAATTTGATATATGGTTGTGGGCCCGATGATGTAATATGTAAACATTGTATATCAATAATAATAAAACAGGTATCGTCGACTGTAGATGGACACTGATGGAGTAATGGGGTCTAAGTTTCCACAAGAGAGGGGAGGGTCTAAAAGGGGTCCAAAGGGGAATTACCCATGTCTATTAATCTCAACCCACTTTCTAAAATTATTATTGATGTATAAACCTTCTAATTTCCTCTTGAGTGTATCAAAGTCCCAATCATTAAACTTGTGTAAGAGGGCGGGTGTGAAAAGTCACTTCACATAGTTATTAAGAGCATGGGTTGAGTACAAGCAAGCACGAAGGAAGTGTGAGAGTCAAGTAAATCCTTTTGGGGAAGAGCCAGAGTCAAGTAAATCCTTTTTGGGAAGAGTGAGAGTCAAGCAAGCATAGGAAAAGAAAAAAAAGTGTATGGGAAAAGGGAGTTGTTTTTACATGCAGTTTTTGGGACAACAAGGGAGTGCAGAGTCTTGGAGCTTGGAGGCAACCATAACGAGCATGTGTGATAGTTTTTTGGAACTATAAATGCATGAAAAAAGTAGATTTTTAGGTCTGTAGAGTGAAATTTCTAGGTGAGAGTTTTTCCCTCGACCAATGAGTTGTTTATGTGAGTTTTCATGTCACAACTAACATCCTTGGAGTCCCCGACAAGAGAGATGCCTAGCCAACTTATTATAGAACCTTGGAGGGAAGTGGGAAGGCCTGAGGGACTGTGTGCAGTGAAGGGGGATACCATTCCTTGGGTTGTGCAGGTTAAGGGGAAGATAGCTAGAGGATTGGGATAACTATAGGAAAAACCAGTCTATTGTGGGTAAAATTGGGTTATGAGTGGACATCAAAGTGACACCCCTTTCTCGTGGATTCGTAGCCCCGGATTGAGGGTGATTTTCTGTTGAGATTTGGAGCAACAAATCTATGGTTGGGTGGAACGTCCATCCCCTGCATCCAATTGCACATTTGGTTAAAAAGATCATTGTTTAGTCTTTGTCTCACTGTTTTTATTATGTGTTTAATTCGTTGTGTGTATACTTTGTTCTTGGGTGAATTATGTGCAAATGTGCATGTATGTATGTTGGGTTGCATTCATAATGTTGCTAAATGCATGTTAAATCCTCAATGCATTACATTTAATTATGTGATTTATTTGATGTGTATTTACTTTGAGTTTTAAGCAATGTACATGTTGTTGTGTGAATGTTTAATGGGATTGCATTCATGTCTTTGTAATGTTGTTAGATGCATGAGTGTTTTAGCATGTTGCATTGCATTAATTTTTTGGGTATCAACAAAATTTTAATTATTGGGTTTAGTAGTGGGGGAACATTGCAGTATTTTGGGGTATCTCCCCTTACACCTTACCCGATGACAAAGATGGGCATATGAGGGGGTCACAGGTTAGCACCATTGCGCAATTTATTGCAGTTGACCGGGGAGAGGAGGTCGTTGGTCTCTTTAATAGCCTATAACTCATCCAAAGATACCAACGTTCCATCCACGACAATTGTTCATAACCTTACAACCAACATTTCGTCAAACCACTCATGCTTGCCTACGAGAATTTGCTAATTCAAAACATGTGTTAGAAAAAAGGTACAATCAAATTTACAGTTATAGATCCACCAAAAAAATATATGAATGGGATGGTTCAGGTTTTGTCTATCCAACTGATTTGAACCCTAACTTCCTAGAAACAACAAAAGATTGAAGTGCCATAAATTAACACTTAGAATACGAAGAATAGGGATATGTATTTTTGTTTTCCTTTAATGGACACATCAATCCTTCTTAACGATGCATGTCTCTTGAATGGTTATTGTTAGTCCACATTCTTGCATAAAAAAATTAGTGATTCCAATACATCGAAATATTAGAACACTAGAAACTTGTTTAGACACTTGACACCATCATAAATGCATATAGGAGCCTGGGCACATATTAAGTGCTCTCTATATTAAAAAAATAAATTAAGCACTATACGACTTAATGGTCGCTTGACTAAATCCGCCAAGCTCGAACTCCAGATCTCACTAAACTTGTAACCAAGGAGGAAGCCTTATGCCCTTTTCAAAGGCCAATGCTATGAATTGTCATCTCAGATATTTACTTGGGTTGGGTTGTCCAACATGAAAACGAGTTTGCTAACCAATCTATTCAGTCTAATTCATACACGGTCAATAATTCCCATCCAGGTAATAGATACTTGGTTTTGTATAGAGGAAAGGGGAGGGGTATGTCTACCTTCATCTAGGGGACAACAATCACGTGAGTGAATACAGTTAGACTTTGTTAGTCAACTGGGCTCTAGAGTGATATCCAATAAGTTCTTAGCTTCGTTCATCGTCCTCATTAGTTTGTTTGGAAATAAATCCACCTCTTCTAGTGAGTAAGGATCATATAGTTTTAGTTGGAGTTTATCACCAACCAAGAATACAAATTCAATTGCGGGAGGAAACAACTTTTAGCTAGAATATTTATGTTCAAAATCTTGGGAAAGAGGAGAAAAGGAGAAATACTCTTTTCTCTAAAACATCCCTTTATGTAAATAAATTTGGATATATGGTACAATGAGCTTAAAAAAACACAAAATCAAGTACCTAAAATTAGATATGTTGGTGCCTTTGTTGCGATTCCCTTTAGATCTTATCTATATGCTCATATTGTTATAGTTAACAAACAATGTATGAAATGGAATCCACTACAACAAACCTTCGAAGTAGGCAAGGGCTATTACGTCGAAAGAAACATGCAAAGACAAAATAGATACGAGAAGAGAGATAAAGATAGAGAGAAGCTACATGGGACATTATTGAACTTGTAAACCATTGCCTCATATTCTAGAAAAACAATCATTTGTGAACTATTGAATAGGAAAAGACAACTTGCTTGACGAAACATACAAACTCGGGTGCATAATGGATCTTGTGGGTGCATAATGGATAGTGTATAATGCCATTGATGAAATGTGTTCTATTCCAAGCCTTCAAGCCCAACATGTTGAGGTGTTTAGTCTTTTAAAATAACATTGGCATTCACATTTAGAGTTATTTTAGTGGTGAAACGTGTTGTGTGATGTTCCTTCAAGCACAACAAATTGATGGTTTTTTCATTTACAAGTAACATGTGCTTAAATGAAATGTGTTGTGACATGCATGTTCAATTATAACACATCAAGTGTTTTTCTCTTTCCAAATAACACATATTATGTTAACTTCTACCTCGATGTGTCTATGTCCAATATTACCGACGTTGAAGTTCTCACCTCACTGTTAGGAGCTTTCCTGGTTGTTTTTTGCATATGGGACCCTTGTTGGGCTTGGGTTAGTGAGGTTGTTAGGTTGGAACCTCTCACTTGTATTCTACATGACTTCTATCTTAGGGAATCGAATTCTATTTATCTTAGGTAATTGGATTCCTAGTAATATGTAGGCTTGTGGGGGCTTTCTTTGGTACGCTAGCCTTTTGCTAGCTTCACAAGGTGAACTACTAAGGAGATAGCTTTGGCAATGATCCCACAAATCCAAGCCAATAGAGACATGGTGTGGCTCTTAAGTATAATTACAATGTTGATAACTATGCTCCCAACTCTTTCACTCACCGTGAGACTAGCAATGGAGTGTTGGGTACACAATGGGGGCCTACGAAACCTTTATTTGTATTTGTAGGAATGACATCAATACCGCTTTAAACTACCATGGACAATGTAATGTTTCCTATATATTTTTTAAGTTTTTTAGTGTTGACATAAACCAACAAGGTATAATAGTTTCTCTATTTTCTTCAAGTTTCGGTGTTCACAAAAAACACTCAATTTTTAGCTGAGGTAAGAACGAAATTTTTAAGACATCCCTCGTGTGGATTATGAGGTAGAACTCATCTTGGAACACGTTTTTTTGAGATTCTTAGAAACAACCAATATAGAGAATGGAATTTTAGTTAATATTGATAAAATCTTAAAGGCTTATCAACAAACTACAGTTTCAACGAGAATAAAAAATCACATGCATTAAGAGAACATGGTGTGTGGGCTTCAGTTGTAAGAGTATATCAACTTTATTTTTGTAGGATTAGTTTTTCATAAATATTCTTAAAAAAAAATGGAATAAAGTTTTTCTAGACCATTATTAGATTGTGGTTCAAATTATGAAAAAATTGTGAATGTGGGGAAAATATATTTAGAATTAGTTATTAATAATTATTCTTTAATTTTTATTTTTTCAAACCATCATCCGATTGTGGTTAAAATCATGAAAAACTTGTGATTATGGATAAAAAAAATCTGAAATTTAAAATGTTTGTGTAAATTAAGTTAGATTCATTTCAATTTGCATAAAAAATATCAAAATAAATTGAAGTACAAACTTCTCAACCCTTAAAATGTCTATTTTTTTTACATGTCAATTTTTTTCATATTTCAATGCAACAAGATTTAACATCGTGATTTGATTAAGAGAAAGCAAAATACCAAAGGTTTTCGTTATTTTCGTGCAACAAGATTTAGCATCGTGAAAATACCGAAAGTTTTTGTTATGTGTATGAAAGATGCAATGTAGATACAATCCTTTACATATAATATGACACAAAAAGAAAAACAATAGTGGCTAATTCATAAATGTTGAGCATGGGTTTCAGGATACTACCGAGGCAATGCACTTGCACACCCATGCAATGTAGATACAATCCTTTACATAGAATATGACATAGAAAGAAAAACAATAGTGGCTAATTAATAAATGTTGAGCATTGGTTTCAAGATACTATCGGGGCAATTCACTTACACACCCATGCCAAAGATTGGGATTGTAGGTAACTACACCAAACTTCACCTTTCTTTTTATTTTCCTGTTTCGCACAATACTCAATCTAAAGGCAGGAACTAGCTATTTCGTAGCTAATTCCCTTTTTCCTTAGAAGGTAGAAGCAAAACCTTTCAAACAAAATAAAAGAATCATTAATCTCAAAGTGTATTCAATCACCGTTAAAGAGTTGACCACATTGTCTAATGGAGGGATTACCGCGCCTATTGGATATTAAACATGGGTGTCTAATTAAGTTCCATTTAGAGAAAATAATTGCTTAAAAAGCCAAGCCAACTAATGGCTATTATTAGCCAATAGAACAACCTATTTTGGATGGTAGTTTGAAAAAGTCATGGACATGTAGATATCCATAGATGTCATATTGGTTATTTTACACAAAAATGTGTGGACTAGAGTTTGATTGCAGGTTGTTGTGTAATTCATCTTGAAATTCCACATCATAAATATCATTTCTTCAGTCGAATCAAAATTTTCAAACATCTTTTATAGTTTTGTCCTTTCGATAAATGTACTTCACATTAAGTGTTAGGTAGCTAKAGAGGYAGTGGGGGGAGGGGCAGAGGGCCCATAGTGATAATAGTGGAGGCTATTCAATGTAAGGTGGAATATGTCCACTATATTATTAAATAAGACCCACTGTGGTAGTTAGATATAATAAATGTAAGAGGACTTCTTAGAAGGTTCTACTTTTAGAAGATTCTTTCTCTAGAATGTTCTTAGGTGATGGTAGCACTATATAAAGAGGTTAATGCAATGCAATGGTATATGAATGTAATTATTCTATTTGGAGTTCAAGCTCATTAGGAGGAAGCCTCGTCGAAGAGGCAAATGAACAAGAGAGGATCCCTTCCATAATAGGATCCATTGTATGGTGTTGCCCTACCTCAAGGGTTTTCTATATTCTTGTGTTCATGTTATGGTGAATGGTTTATGGTTTATTCTTGGTCTTATTGAAGTATATTTGTAGATATGGTATAGGTACTTAACAATTGGTATCATAACACTTTCCTTGGCCAAAGAAGGGAATAATTTTTTGCTCTTTTTGCAGAATTTTTTCTAGGGAAGAAAAAGAGGGCGACGCACTTCAGGTTCAGATTTGAAACTTTATGAGCTGAATTTGGAAAAACAAATTGGGGATTTGAATTCCTCTCAGAAAAATACCCAATTTCAAAAATCAAATCAGCAGAAACAAAGTACGAGAAGTAAATTTATGAGCATTTTAAATTCAACAGTTTTTCAGGGTTTTTTTTCGAAAAAAACCGTGATTTTCTGCAGTAATTTATTGTTCTATTTTTGGGTTTTTTTTTTTGTGACGACGACGAGACTGCAGAGTTCATAACTTTTCATAGGGTGCTCATATTGCTACCAGATCAGTGCCATTGGATAAATCATTTTAAGAATTTTCTTTTGGTATATTATATGTGGTGTTTCTAATGGATATGCACTCTCAACTTAGGGAAGAAATTTCTTTCATTGGCCAAAGAAGGGAAGAAATTTTTGCTTTTTTTGCAGAAATTTTCTAGGGAAGAAAAAAAGGGCGGCGCACTTCAGGTTCATATCGGAAGATTTACGAGATGAATTTGGGAAAAAAAAATTCGGGTATTTGAATTACTCTTGGAAAAATACCCAATTTCAAAAAAAAAATCAACCGAAACGGAGTTCGGAAAATGAAGTCATGAACATTTTAAATTCAACAGTTTTTCAGGGATTTTTTGGAAAAAAAACCGCAATTTTCTGCAGTAATTTATTGTTCTATTTTTTTTTTTTTAATGGCGGCGGGACTGCAGAGTTCATAGGGTGCTCAAATTGCTACAAGATCAGTGTCATTGGATAGCTCATTTTAAGACCTTTCTTTTGGTATATTATATGTGGTGTTTCCAGTGGATATGCACTCTCAACTCAGGGAAATTCTACGCATGATTGAAGCATTCAAAGTTGATATACAAGACCACAGAGATCGTTATCACAATAGCCAATGGTCATTGGATCTCCTTCAAGAGAGATATCTTATGGCAGACATCATGAATGAATATCATCAAGAAGTGTATGCTAGGTATGATTTGGACGATGATTGTGATGATTGGTATATGGATAGTTGTCATTTCTGGGATGACAACCACTTCCATATTCTATTTGATGAATCTCCTTCACCTCGTGTAGAGTACATTATGGAGAGTAGTCCAACGCCTTCTATGCAAACTATTTTTCAGTATTCTCCAGTACTAGTGTGTTACTCAAATGATTTTGTGGATATGGAGGGATCTACATATTTAGATCCCCATGATCAATGTAGATCTTTGGAGCATCATTTTCAAATGGTTCTTGAGTTCAGACATCTTTTGCGTGGAGTTCATATGAACACTTGGACATGGGACCCCGATTCACTATGGAAGTTGGACTACTTCAACATGATGGTTTTCATTTCTCCATGGGACCCTCGTTCTCTAGTCTACTTCGACATTATGGTCCACACTTATCCATGGGACCCTGGTATATGGTTGTACATTAAGCATTGATGACAACACTTTCATAAGAGGGATGGAATGTTAAGTAGTTAGAGAGGTAGTGGGGGGGCCCGGAGGGCCCATAGTTATAATAGTAGAGGCCATTCAATGTAAAGTGGACTAGGTCCACTATAGTATTAAATAAGGCCAACTATGGTAGTTAGATATAATAAATGGGTAGTTAGATATAATAAATGTAAGAGGACTTCTTAGAATGTTCTACTTCTAGAAGATTCATCCTCTAGAATGTTCTTAGGTGATGGTAGCACTATATAAAGGGGTTCAAGCAATGTAATGGGACATGAAGAGAAGTATTGTATTTGGAGCAATAGCTCAATAGGAGGATGGCCCCTCGAAGAGGCAAGTGAACATGAGATGATCCCTTCCATAATAGGATCCATTGTATGGTGTTTCCCTACCTCAAGGGTTTTCCATAATAAAAGTGTGTTTCTTATATATTGCTCTGTGGATCTATTGTGTATTCAATATTTGTGGTGATTATATTTGTAGATCTATTTAGGTACATAACCTCTCTAGCTACCTAACATTCCTTTCTACTTCAACACTATGGTCCACACTTATCCATGGGACCCTAGTATATGGTTGTACATCAAGCGTTGATGAAAATGCTTTCATAAGGGCGATAGAATGTTAGGTAGCTAAAGAGGTAGTAGGGGGGGCATAGGGCCCATAGTGATAATAGTGAAGGTCATTCAATGTAAGTTAGAATAGGTCCACTATATTATTAAATAAGACCCACTATGGTAGTTAGATATAATAAATGTAAGAGGACTTCTTAGAAGGTTCTACTTCTAGAAAATTCCTCCTCTAGAATATTCTTAGGCGATGACAACACTATATAAAGAGGTTCAAGCAATGTAATGGGATATGAAGAGAATTATTGTATTTGGAGCTGAAGCTCATTAGGAGGAAGCCCCCTCAAAGAGGTAAGTGAACGGGAGAGGATCCCGTCCATAATATGATCCATTGTATCATGTTGCCCTACCTCGAGGGTTTTCTATATTCTTGTGTTCATGTTATGGTGAATGGTTTATGGTTTATTCTTGGTCTTATTGAAGTATATTTGCAGATTTGATATAGGTACTTAACATTAAGCCTTGACTTTTTGTGCCTACTTTCTTCCCATCCCTATCTTCTCGAAGGCGACATCTCCCTTAGGAGAGAAATTGCCCTTGATCATGGAATTTCATCATACATGACAACTTATTTAGATTGAAACTTTATTTTTAATTTGGAAAAAGGACAATGCTATCATTTTTAATCAAACCCATTTAGATGGACCATTTTATGTGTCCCTAATTTCAATTTGCATCAACCTCTCTTTATAGATTACAAAATAGGGATGAAAAATGGATTCGAATGTCGCACACCCATGACAACTTCTCGACTATTAGGGGGTGTGCCATGTACTGTGACTCAAAACCTCCCAATTGCTTCTTCATTTCCTTCTGTCAAATCACAATAATACTGACATAGTGGTGGCTGTGATATTATGTTGCTCGATTTGTGATTAATGAAGGTGAAAAACATTTTGATAATAATGGTCACGAGCTTAAAACTCCCAAAGCAAAGCCAAAAAACAAGGGGTGAAGAGAGCCACCTAATAATAATAATGACAATCAATGCATCACAACTCTCATAGCAATAACAACATGATCTTTCTCATTAGCATGTTTGTTTTTTGTTTTTATTTTTTTTTGAAATATACATTTTAGGGAAACGCTCCAAAACTTCCCTTCATTTCAAAGATGAAAAATAGAAAGAAAATTGAATTTTATAAAGACTCAAAACCTTATCAACAATCTCATGATATTCAACAATATCTAATCATAAAAAATTACATGTCATACAAATAAATACAAATACAAATAAAGCATACAAATAAAGTTATTAAACTTAGATAAGAAGAATAACAATGTTTCCACATTTACATGTCATACAAATAAAGTTATTAAACTTAGATAAGAAGAATAACAATGTTTCCACATTTACATGTCATACAAATAAAGTTATTAAACTTAGATAAGAAGAATAACAATGTTTCCATAACCACTCAATCTAAAGCTGAATAAAATACTTATTATTTTAAACTCCTCAATCAAAAACATATTTATAATTTTAATATTCATACCTTTATGAACGTCAAATTTAATATTCTTGCCTTTATGGTCCTTAAATTTAAAACTACTGATAACCCTTTTTTTCCAAACTTTTAATGCCTTTAATTTCTTTGATGTGCCCTACGTTGCTTGGAAAGTGTGAGGATATTTAATAAAATTCTTTCAATGAGTTTTGTTTCTTCACATCGTGGTTGTCCTCAAACCCCTCCTTTTTTAAATGCACGATATGTACATGTTGTGATGTTTTTTCTGAAGCTACCATGATTCTAAATCCGACTTTAAGTTGACCTATCTTATTCTCGAATATATTCATCCCAATCTTTCGAGAAATTGATCATACGATCTTGTGGTTTGTCCCCTCCACACCGAAAGGTAAATTCTCTCCGTAATGAGAGCCCCTACGAAATCAACCACCACAATCGGGAGAAGGCTAGGATGCCCATGAGGGATTACTGTTCCTAAAAGACTTTTGGGTGGTGAAAGGAGCCATCTCTTCATCCTCTATATCAATACTCCGATCCTGTGAGCAAAACCATTATCTATCGTCTCTCAATATTTTGAGCGGCGAAGGCGTTCCGCCTCTGTTCCTCACTTGGATGCCCCCAAAATTCTCTGGCGGAGGAAGAGAGGTCTCTTATTCAGGCTGCTTGATTGTATCTGTGGGCAGTTGGGCTTTCGACAGCCAAGATGGTATTCTACTTCAAGGCCACGCCGGAGGTTGGTGATTACACCATCTACATGGGCATTGATAAGTTCGAAAATGAAGAACTTATCAGATACGGTATTCCTGAGGATGTCTGGTATGTATGCATGTGCTCTTCTATTATCTCTTCTTTTGCTTTTTTAGGATTGGGATTGTGTGTTATCCTTAGGTTTCCTTCTATATAAGTTATATTAAATCGTGTGCTGCAAATTGACATTCTCTTCTAGCTAGCCAATGCCTATATGGGTAGGGCCTGCCCTCTCTGCAAGGCAGGGCATGCCCTCCCTTTCTTGTCACTTTACTGGGGCTGTTTGGAATTTTCGATCAAATCACGGTGATCGAAAATTCATAAGCAGGGCATGCCCTCCCTTTCTTGTCACTTTACTGGGGCTGTTTGGAATTTTCGATCAAATCATGGTGATTGAAAATTCATAAGCAGCCGGCGTCGATATCCTTAATCATGGTGAAAACGTGGGTTCCTACTAAACATGGAGGTATATCTGAGCCGTGAGCTTCCAATAAAAAGAAAAAGAAAGGACCCGGCGTCGATATCCTTAATCATGGTGAAAACGTGGGTTCCTAATAAACATGGAGGTATATCTGAGCCGTGAGCTTCCAATAAAAAGAAAAAGAAAGGACTGATTTGCTGGTTGCTGGTTGATGGCTTGGCAGCTTTTTGTCATTTTAAATTTAGAGGGATCATATATGATAGCGGATTTAATTGTAGCCAGCTGAAGTCAAATTCCATGTTTGTTGCTGTGAGCCTCAATTCTATAGATTTTAGAGACGTATGTGTATTCTCGTTATTGTTGTTTAGATATTTTGTTGCAAGATATTCCGTTCATTGCCTTTTGTACCGCATTGAATTGCTTTTTCACAACTTTGAAACCGCCCTTAATTATTGGGTTGTGCAAAGATTGTGGGTTTTTCGTTCTTCAGAAGTTGTTTGTTGAAAGCTCTTTGGTATTTGGCACACTATTTTGCTAATGACTTGTAAGATTTGATTTAAACCTCACCATGCCAAGAAGCTAGCAGATATGATACAAAAAAACATTTGGAAAATATCAGCTTATTAGAAGATGGCATAATGGAAGTTTAGGTTTGGCGTGCTCACAGCTGCTTTATCGGGAAAGACAAGTTGATATATTGGTTTGGGAATTGAGTTTTACATTAGACCCATGGTTCTCTTCCAGACCTAACAGATGTTAAAAAATTACTGGGCTACATGTTTATGTTTCTTATTGTGTATTGGGTAGAAACTCTAGATAAAATCATTATCGACGTGACTTTGTATTTCTTATTTCAAGATTCAGCTATTTACATGTATTCATTGTTGTCATGAATCATGCTTGTGAACTGTGAAATGTTCTGCGAAGCTCAAGCCTTTTGTATGCAATCAATATTGCCATTGCAATGTTTGATTGTATTTTTGTAATGTGCCTGATCCCTATCCTTAGGAATAGGGCATCAATATGGTCTCTTAATAGATTTTTATTAAGATTTTTATTTCAGCTATTTGTACTTTTTAATGCAAAGGAAAAGTAACTCTCACAGCGACAATACTTTTTTGCAATAAACAAACTTTTATATTTTTTGTAATGCATTTCCTGGGGAAACCCACTAGGCATTTCCCCTCATTCCAAGGGTGGCACCCAGGCCCAGGGTAAACCAGATTCTTCAGAGCTCAAGACCAGGTCAACATCTCAACAACAATCAGCTCACAAAGAGCAAACATGTCACAAAGTGAGATTTGAACCCGGGTTGGGGAGGAAACAACTTTTCCTTTCAGCCACTCTAACTACACCCAATTGACATCAAACACACTCTTAACATAATATGCATAAACACACTCTTATGCATATTATGCATATTATGATATCAAACACACTCTTATCAGAAAAGTATGCATATACTCCTTAGCTGAAAATGTGAGAAACCATAGCCATTACTTGCTGTAAATTTTGGATTTAAAGCTCTTAACAGAGGAGATACTTATCTTCGTAGAAGGGACCTATTGCAGAGGTACAATTTCTCCTCCCACCCATAGGAATCTGAAAGACTCTACACCCTAGCTGAGGTCCAGGATGCGACAAGGGAAAACGCTCTCAACACCAGCAACAATAGTGGCAACCGGTTCTGAATCAAGTCAGCAGAGAATATGACAGTGCTGCCAAACAAATAATAGAGACTCCAATCCTGCCTACAAGAATGGCTATCTTTTCATAAAATTATTCCAACAACACCTACAGGAAAAAGCCATTGGGCCAAAATTTGGCCTACATGGTGGTAAATAGCTCTCCCACCTACGATGTTAGCTGTGCCCTTCTCCTTCTATGCTCGCTGGCATAGCCTGGGACAATCCAACACCTGAAGTGGTGAGTCTTCTTCCCATGGACCACTGCACAACGTCCTTTTAAACCAAAAGTCACACCCAACTTGGTGCTAAAACTTCACATTGGATGCAGAATGTGTTGGCAACAAAAAACTCATGAGTAAAAATACAACATATGCCAAAGGGATGTAAAAATGGGATATTATATTTCCTCTCCCTTACAAGAAGCATCGGCTTGAGTATGACCGTATTCATCAAACAAATATGGATGTTTCTTCTGTGTAGTATCCTCCATTTCTCAAGTAGCTTCATTAGGTCTGTAGTGTATCCTCTGGACCTTTACTTGCACGACGGCTCGATTATGCAGCTTCATGACTTTCCTGTTTAGACTGTAGAATGGTGGCTCTACTTGGAACTTTCCATCTAGTTCTACTAGTATATACATCAATCAAGAATGTGATTAGGATCATGTATATATATAGAACTCTCCATTCTGATACCATTTTTTTCTTTTACTGGACTTTTATCTTTGTTCCTCCAAACATGAAAATAAGCGACATGGTCACAACCCCCACATGACCGTGAATAGAGTGCTGGAGGAAAAAATCAATTTGATGTAATCTCCTTCACACATATCTTCAGGGAATTCAACTCAAAAGCTGATCCACTATCTAAGGTTGCTCTCTCTTTATAGGAAGGATCATTGGCTGTGCAAGGATTCAGGGGGGCAGATCACTTTTCTGAATCTGTCTTGTCTATCTTTTGATATGTCACAGGAAGCTTGTTCTAAAGCAGTGAAATGTCGAGCATGTCTTATATGGGTTTTCTTTTCTGATGTTTCTCAGAAGTTAAGAGAGGAGGTCTTATGGAACTGTCCTGAATCCTGGACGACTGTAATATGTAGTTCTGGGTAGGATGCATACTTTTCTGAATTTTGGACAAGAACCAAGAGGCTATGCTGATGTATATTTTGATTTCAATCTTGAATATCAAATATAAATATTTTTTCTTTTGAATAAAACTTTGAAAGGAGAGGGGTCCAAACTCAACACAGAATGACATCAACTATAGCTCAAATTATTATTTGAATCGATATCCATATACGAACAACACCGATCTCACAAAAAATAATTCCACATAAAACTAACATTAATGTGTGCAACAGCTTAACAGTGGTTTCTTCTTTATGCTAGTAGTCTATTTTAAATGTTTCATGTTCCAGTTGACGCATCAACACTATCCCAAAAGGCCGAGTATGGACCTAGAAATTTACATTGGAAATCTTTATTCTTTTACTGGCAGTCCATGCATTTTTCTACATTTACTATTAATGTTGCTCTGGGCATAATTCCGAGTACTATATTTCTTCTTCACTCTTGAAAACCATAACAACTCCATTTATTTCTCCAATGCTCTGTACATGTCACAGTTCTATGTTTGATTTTGAACTATCTGAGTTCCTTCAATGTCATGCTTTGTAGCTGTATCCGATGCTGAAAAGAGTCATTATACATTAGGAATTTGTATTGGTCTTTATGAACACACAACTTTGAGAGACTTCTATGAAAGATAAATTACTGAATTTATTCATTGAACATTGTTGCCAGCCTCATTCTTTTAGTCTCATTAACGATTGTAGCTGAAGAAGGCACTCTATTTATGACTTCAAATTTGTCTTGTTGAGAGTTGGGCATCCCCTATGTCGTAGACCAAACAATTGCCATGGGTGCTTGGTCTTATGCAGGTACCATGGCATATCAAGTTGCTTCCTCTTCCTCTCTCTCTCACTCACACACCCACTCACATACAAATCACACTGGACGATCAAGTGACAATATGTGGCTAGCTTCTTATAAGAGTCACCCCAAAAGGAAGGATGGCCTCATAAATTGAACATACTAGTTGCCTATTCAAAACTGTAGTCAAAGCAACTTAAATCTAACAAGCTGAATTTAGTAAACGTGTTATTCAATTTTAGCAAAACAAAGTAAATTTCAGTCAGAACCAATGTTAGCGAAGACCATGAGAAATCTTTGCTCTAAATTAATAACCACCATTCACAAGTGTGTTAAACATTGTCTACGAAACCACCTTGGCATTTGATATCTATGCTGAGATTAGTTTAATTTCAACATTTAAAGCCATTGTTTACAAAATTACATATATAGAGAGTTGTTTGTGACAAATCATTATCTTTGACTCTTCATTGTGTGAGAACCAAAGTTATCAGAATCGAATTGGACAATCCAAAATCTTGAACTGGATCGGAATTGGGTCTAAATCGAAAAAAAAACTGGGTTGAAGAAACATTTAACTAAAAAATGCATAAAATATGCAAATTAAAAAAAAATTGTGTACAGCATTGTAAAGCCAAACCATTAGACACCAAATATGCAAAGTTTAATTATGTATATACCCTTTAAGGGTGAATATAGCAAAATGACAGCGAGTATGATTCATATTTGAACCAAAATAGTAAATACGTAAACATTGATGGTCTACATGGCCTCTAAAGTCCAAAAAAACCATATTATGATACTACAACAAGTCAGTATGACGGATCACCAACATATACCAATTTTAACCTTCAATCTATCAAGTGCTGAACTTATGGAAATCTTGATATGTAGAAATAAAATTTTGATTGTTGTTAAGATATTTCTGTTGCATTGTAACAATATTTCTATGTAAATCTCATATATATAGTATCTCCGCATATAGTAGTATACAAACTTTGAACTTATGGAAATCTCGATATGTAGAAATAATTTTTTTATTATTGTTAGGATATTTCTGTTCAAGAGGGGGGTAGGGTATGTATACCTCTGTAAACTTTACAAGTGAAATCGCTATGCGGAGGGGGTCCCTTGCAGAAACAAGGGGGTCTCATACACCAATTTGGTGTTTGGCTTGGTCGTGACCTTAAAAAAAGATTATTATTTTTTATTGTAACAATATTTCTATGTAAGTCTCATCTATATAGTATCTCTCTACATAGTAGTATTTCTATTTGTTTATAAATCAAGTACCTCTCTCATTTTATCTCTATAGAGTAGTTTTTAGATTATGTGTAAATCTCATATCTCTCTTTTGTATATATATATATATGTATATATTTATTTATGTCTATTTCTATTTATATGTATATTTGGTCAATATATAATATTATTACTATTATTTTTTGTAAGTATTACTATTTTTTAGCTTAGTGGGTTAGCTTGAGTGGTTGAGTGTCGTGATTTTCAAGCAAGAGGTCTTGGGGTCAAGTCCTCAGGCTAGCTGCCTACATGATGTTCTTGATATTGTGGGCCTCACTCGATGTCCCTATCTGGTTAGGTGTCGAAATTGCATTAGCAAGTTTACCCTGGGTACCATCCTCATAACGAGGGGAAGTGCTTGGGGGTTTCCTGAAAGTATTATTATGTTTCTTCAAGCTGACAGATGGTGATGCCAATGTTAAGTGTCATTATTTTTTTCCAAGCTGACATGTTGACATCAACGTTACGTACGTAACATCTCCCCCACAGTGGCTTGTAGAAGTGCCTCTTGATTCAATCAAAATCATCCCCTAGATTGAGATTGTTGAAATATTATAACTTCGAAGAATATTCTAATTATAATTGAGTTATTGTCTTATAGATCAAATCCCCTTTTGTGGATTGATCATGTTGGGTCTTGTATAAGACCAAATCCCCTTTTGTGGATTGGTCAAGCCATATTTATATGGTGGTATTTGTGAAGTCGGCCCTTAGGGTTTATATAATGGTTTTAACCACTCTTGGAAGAAGTCAGCCCAACTAAGTGAAGAGACATAACCCTAGCACCTCCTCAACTAGTATTTATAAGTGAGGATGACGCCTCATTTTTTCACTCACTCACTCACACTTCTAGTGCACATCTTTTGAAGGTAGCTGTAGTTGCAAGAAGAAGGAGAGAGAGGCGCATGCTCAGTCCTAGTCTTTTCTTGGTGGTTCTGTCTTAAGTCTTGGCATTGTATTGGCAATCTATTATTGAGGAAGTTTTTGCTGGGTTTTCTTCCCCATGAGGGTTTACCAGGATAAAATGTTGTGTACCTTGTGATTGTGTTTCTTTCAGTGATCCTGTTATCACTCTGTAATTTCGTTGGGCTGTATCAAAGAAATCCAGAGGTAACCACAAACCGCTTGGAAACTGGAATCTAGCCTTTCCAGTTTTAGAGAGGGCTCTCTCATGCAACTTAGTCACCCAATGTTACCTCAATAACTAGTTGTATAGTCAGTGCAATGGCTGGATCTTCTGTCAAAATCCAAGTTTAAAAAGATTGGGGAAGGGTTGAGTGTCTATTCCATTGGGCAATGGGGTCAACTTTTGAGATATATTATGAATATTAACACAACTATGTACTCCTGAGGGAACATAGGCAAAGTAAGAATACCTTTCAGCAATAAATAGTATTCAGATGATGGCAAGACAGAAATAAGAAAAACCCATTACGAATGAGAGCATCTAATAAGGATGAATTCTCAATTGTAACTTTAGAAGAAATAACATGAAGGCTGACTACAATGAATAGAGCACCTAACAAAGGGTGAATACTACAATGAACATAACACCTAACAAAGGGTGAATTCTGGACCTGCAATTGTTAAAACATGACACCTGGATTAACTATATGAAGGGAGCATATATCAAGGATGAATTCCGATTTTTTACTCTTAGCTATGCTTTAAAAGAAAGAACAGAAGTGAAATGAATATGAACTAGAGGAAAACACACTGAAAGAGCACACCGTGATGAATCTTTGTTATAAAAAAAAACACTCTCTACTTGTATTTAAAATTCATGAATATATATAGAATTTTCCAGCTACAAAGGAAGGCTTTTCTCAAGCAAGTCGAACACCCCCCTTTTTACATAAAAAGTAATCAAATATATATGAGCCTATTGCCACACTAGGCTACTAGGAGTTGAACTATTGCGACCTATAATAATGGATCTGGTTACATCAAAGAAGAACAACTCCTAAACAACTTACTAAAAATAGTAAATTCGATTTTGACCAAATTAAATGTAAAACAAAAAATCTTTTCCAATCATAGATCTTGAGTATAATTCGAGTTTGATGTTGTGATGAGTCATCAACTGCATCTGGAGACCAATTTGAGGCATTCTGTGCAGTGTTGGATACCTCTACCACTTTTGCGTAGCAAACTGAAGCTTAACGCTGCGCAAATTCTATCTACAGAGTTTGTGTAGCGCAGTGATTTTTCTTGAAACCTGTGCATTTTCTGGTAGCAGTAGCTTGTTGGAGATCTGTACTTACTTCAAAACCTGTATACCAATCACCTCTTGTTGACCCTTTTATCCTTGCGTGCTTATAGTACTTGCGTAGCGTGAGCTCGCTATGCAAGTGCTGTACATGACAATTTTTAGACAAAATTGCAAATGTCGCTTAGATGGTAGTTTTAGCTTGTCATCCTTCTCTGAATCAGAGGTGCAAAGAGTATAAGGTGCCTTTCACAACAATAGTGAACTTGACAACCTCCTCATTCCTCTTTTTCATCATTGACTTTGCACTTTCTCACAGTGAACAAAAGTTTTAGAAAATAGTCAAAACCTGTGATGACCCTTTTCTCCAAAAAGACAAAATTGTGAGGACTCTTCATTCATATTTCTGCTATCTCAACAAGAAGGTCCAACTTACCTTTGCCCTAAAAATAAAGATGCTAACAGATCTTACTTATGCTGTTATGCTCTAGTAAATTGAAAAGAACTTAATAACAACTCTAAATTTAATAGAGATCCCCCTCATTGGTATCATGGTCATCACCCTTTACGTCATTTGCTTGCCTTGATTCTCCAAGCACATCACCAATGCTTGGAACCTTTGGTGCCAAATTCGTCCAACCCAAGTATCAACTTCATTGTTGTTTGTTGACTCTCTATGACCCATTCTGAGGGGGGGTCAATATCCCTCAAGACAATGAGATTTGTATTCAAGGTTTTGTTCAACAATTGGTCAATTGAAGGTTACATTACATGAAGACCAAATCATTCAATTGTTGTTGTTCCAAATATATTCTCTTCTTTGTGTGCATTTGTTCAAAGACAAGCCAACTGTGTTCACACTTGAAAATGCTACAAATTTGACCCAAGACCCAAATTGCAATTTTTTGCAATTGAGGGCATTTGGTGCCAAACACATCCACCAATTAGTTGTTATAAGAGTCAAAGACAATGTTAGTGTTAGAATATAATGGATGTGCTCGTTTTACAATTGACAATATCGCTATTGTCACCCAACCATAGGTCGAAGCCACCCTCCGAGCACCTTAACCTTGACAGAGAATCACTCTGGAAACAAACCCTAGGCTAGATAGCCAAACAAAGGGTAGCGCTCCTTTCCCCAAGGATAGCGTACTAACAAGAGCTGATCAGATAGTCCAAACCCTAACCAAGAGATAGTCCAAGCCAAACTGATCTGCTAGCTGCAGCAACTGCAATGACAACTCTCCTCCAAACCTGCGCACAAAACTAGGCACTGTAGTGCGCACAAGTGCTGCTCTGTAATTCTGAGACTGCCTGCCAGAATGAAGACTGGCCTCCTGTATTTATAGTAATTCTGGCTAACCGCCTGGGTCGACTTCTTATTTTGGGTATTTGTCTGTTCAGTATATATTATTTCTTCTGGCCGACTTCTTCTCTTGGAGGCTAATAACCTAATACAAGTTATCTTCTTGAGCCGACATGTCTTCTAGGGTTATTAGCCAACTCATTAGGGTTTCTTCTTGCTTCTCGGAGTATTCTATTCTTGTCACGTTTACACGTGGAGGTAAATACCTCCCGCAACTACCATATCTATGTTATAGAAAATCTTCACCACGCTTTTGATATGCACTGGAGGTTCTCCACCAAGTTATCTTCTTCCATCTGCATACAAGGGTCTCTTTCTGGTATGCTTCAAAGTCTTGAGGTTGTTCTTCATACGCTCTTTGTTCAATTGCTCTGGAGAACATTCTTTGCGTTCATCTGATGTAGAACTCCAACCCATGGATATTGCTGATGATATAAAGACTCATGTAGAGGTATGTCTGGTTTACTGGAACAAGTAATCGTCATAGTCTTCTCCCTCCATCTGGGAGAACCTCTAGTTCTGAATCTTGCAATGCTTGCATATATACACTGTTCTTCATCACAACTTTCAGTTCCTCTGCTTGATTGCTTTTAGTGAGTTCATATCAAGCTGGTAGTCTTGTGATTCTTAATGACTGGTTGTCTGGCTGCTCTTTCTTTCTTGGAATTGTCATGTTCTTTCTAATGCTTTTCTTTAGCTCTTGGGTCCATGGAGTTTCTTACAGATTCCATGCCCTAAAGATTCCACTTCTTCCTTTTATTATAGAATCATGGATGTGGATGGACAACCAGGGATACTTTAAGGCTTCTCTTTGAAGAAGACTTCTTCTGAGGTTGAACTGAACACGTACTGTCTTTCATGGCTGCTACCATGGATATATACTTCATCATCTTTAATGGATCATAGGATTAGCTCCCTCCTAATCCTTGCTTCATGTATGAGTGCATATAATCGGCTTCCTCCGTCTAACAGATTCCACGCTTCCGTCTGCATCCTTATTGTCTTCTGCAATATATAATCGACGCCCTCCGTCTATAACAGAGTCCATGCTTCCATCTTATTGTCTTCTGCAAAACCTCATAAGTCTTTCTCCAATTTTCTCTTGATTGCTGACTTCTTTCTGTCTTTGCTTCTTCTAAGTCTCTTCATGATTGATTATGATTTCGGCTTATCTTGTAATAGCTTCCACATGATTTGTTTGATGTATTTCATCCTTTCATGTGTATTATCTGACTTGTATAATGATAACAATCCTTATCTTGTTGTTCTTCCATAAATATAGTTCTTCTTGGAACATATTATCTTCTAAGAGATAGATATACAAGATATGTACAGAGACTATGCAAACAAGATATGTACAAGAAATAAGAAGAGTATTGTTACCTTAAGAAGAAGAAGTCTCTTTCATCCTGCTTAGTCTTCTTTGTAGGTTCCTTTTCTTCGACAATTGATGCTTCGTGTTTCTCCTTCCTTTTCTTTAGCTCGGGACAATGATTCTTGTAGTGACCATACTTTCGACAGTTGAAGCATTGNATTTCTGAAATATCTTTCTCTTGATTTGTCTTCCTCTTTGAACCAAACTTCCTTTTGTTCCTGAAATTCTTGAATCTTGTTGTGAAGGCTTGATCATCGTACTTCTTTTGGGGTTTTTCTTTTGCACTGATCCTGGATTCTTCTTGAGCACAGCAAGTCCAAAGTTCTTCAAATGTAGGATACTCCTTCCTTGTGTTCATGCTTGCGGCAAATGCATCCCACGTCTTGGGAAGATCACTGAGTACTATGTTTACCAATTCCTTCTCTGAAATGATTTCTTCAATAGCTTGTAGTTGATCTCTTAACTGAGAGATTCTCACAAAGTATGATGCTATGCTATCATCATCATTCATCTTCATGTCATGGAGCTCATTCTTCAGACTCATTATTTGTCCAATGTTTCTGACCGAGAAGAGGTTTGTTAGGGCATCGTACATATTCTTCGATGAGTCAAGATGGGAGATGTAGGGTATCAAGTGGTCTTTTATAGATTCCACTATGATACTCATAGCATTGATGTCACCGTCTTTGAACTTCTCCATAACTGCAACGTTCTGCGGTTCCTTTCCTTTCACGATATCCAACACTTTATTCTTGGCAAGGATGAGGTCAATCCTTGTCTTCCATGCTCTAAAGTTAGAAGCTCCATCTAACTTGTTTTCTGACTTCATAGAGTAAGTCATGGCTGCTTTGACTTGGTCAACCCTAGATCTGACTAAAAACTTAAACTTGACGTCTTGGCTTGTTGAGAGTACCAGGAAATGCGCTAGGCTAGGGCGCACTGATCTATTAAGAGATTAGGTCAATCCCTTCACTTAAGGTGCCTCAACGAGAGGATTAGGGTTTCTGCAACTGCACCTGCTAGTAACCCTAGCGACAGTTCTATGGTGACTGCTCTTGCTAGAAACCTTAGCGACAGTTCTTCAACGAGCTTAATATCCTTACGATTATGTTTCCTTCCAACGGTTAGACTGAATGAAGAAGGTGTGGTCCCATAACCTGTTAGAATATAATGGATGTGCTCGTTTTACCATTAACAATCTCGCTATTGTCACCCAACCATAGGCTGAAGCCACCCTCCGAGCACCTTAACCTTGACAGAGAATCACTTCGGAAACAAACCCTAGGCTAGATAGCCAAACAAAGGGTAGCGCTCCTTTCCCCAAGGATATCGAACCAACAAGAGCTGATCAAATAGTCCAAACCCTAACCAAGAGATAGTCCAAGCCAAACGTGATTTGCTAGCTGCAGCAGCTGCAATGGCAACTCTCCTCCAAACCTGTGCACAAAACTGGGCACTGCAGTGCACACAAGTGCTGCTCTGCAATTCTGAGACTGCCTGCCAGAATGAAGACTGGCCTCCTGTATTTATAGTAATTTTGGCTAACTGCCTGGGCCGACTTCTCATTCTGGGTATTTGTCTGTTCAATATATATTATTTCTTCTGGCCGACTTCTTCTCTTGGAGGCTAATAACCTAATACAAGTTATCTTCTTGAGCCGACATGTCTTCTAGGGTTATTAGCCAACTCATTAGGGTTTCTTCTTGCTTCCCGGAGTAATATATTCTCGTCAGGTTTACACGTGGAGGTAAATACCTCCCGCAGCTACCATAATATCAACAGTTAGAAAATTCAAGAAATGAGTTTGAAACTTTGACCTGATTTTTTCAATGCCTTGATCAGTGAATAATATAACTTAAAAGCTCTGGAACTATTTACTTGGTCGACCTTCATCTCTTTGTCATTTTACCACGTCTTTGCCTAAGGTACCTTTGATTGCAGTGAAATGACTGTGCTACTTGTGTATATCATCTTGGTCACTTGGATTAGGGACCATGTGCTCTATGCATGTGTATAGTCCATATTTCACCTCCCCATCTTCATTTGCATCAAAGTTGGATGTGTAATGGTACCTTGGGTTCAAGTAATACCCAACTACATGTATAAGCTGAGGGAGATACCTAATAGGGAGATACTTTCATTTTTATCATTGTATGCCACCTTTATTTTCTCTTTGGCTAAATCCACATTCTCATACATATAACCCATTGCTATTTTATAACCATCCACCATCCACGACACCTTAATAAGAGGCCTGATGACTTTGGCAATTTCTTATGTTTTAGTCTAAAAATGTCTTAATTTTCATACATACATCCTTCCTATCAAGCTTGTCGCTCCATTGAGATGCAGTCGACTCATTTGAAGAAAACATATGAGAGATTACTACAACGTGAGGAAATTCATTGCAAATCTGGCTAGCCTAACAAGTTCCTCCCTTCCCTTTGTGGTTTTCCTCGTTAGGTTCAACACCCATGTGTGGTTGTAGATATATTTGGTAATGCAGTTGGCCTGATTTACAACCCTCTTCATGCAAGGTTCTTTGCCTATATCCTCAAGTATGAGGTCTAGGTTGTGTGTAGCACATGATGCCTTGAAACTGGTTGGGTGTTTCTTCTCAACAAATTACCAAGGATGACCTAGTTAAAGGCATTATCTATAGACTGTAATGACTTGTGCAAAATTCTGCACTCCCACCTCCATGACCACCTCATCCAAAAGCTGAAACAATAACTATGCATCCTTCACATCATTGGATGCATCCGCTGATCTCAGAAACATAGTTTTTCATGGGCAAGAAGCGAGGAAATTAACTATGGTATGAGACTTTCAATTAATTCATCCATTTGACATGATGGCAGATCCCATTTTGACCAATGATTCTTTATACTCTCTCACTTAATCATTTATGTTTTTGCTTTTTCCAATGGCTATCAATGTGGATTGAGTGCTAGGGGTGGTGCAGAAAAGGCATCAATGTTCTTTGTCTTCAATGGAGTGTTGTCATCAAGATGAATTGGGGCAATAT
The DNA here is from genome assembly GCA_009831015.1 of Picea engelmannii. NCBI lineage: Eukaryota > Viridiplantae > Streptophyta > Pinopsida > Pinales > Pinaceae > Picea > Picea engelmannii. Next base: position 418,208 of record ML786185.1, on the reverse strand, counting down.
ATCAGAAGGGATCATATCAAGATGATTTACTTATGACAATATTTGCATACATTTTTCCTATCAACCACTTCACAATGGCTCCATGTAGGTTCTCTCATATTCCTAGGGGCTTTTGATAATATTTTAAGCTAAGCATTATTTAACCTTATGTATCCCCTTGCTTGATTTCCTTATGACAATAGTTGCTTACATTTTTCCCATCAACTACTTTACAGTGGCTCCATGTAGGGTCTCTCATATTCTTGGGGGCCTTGATAAGTTTTAAACAATGTAACAATAAGGGTTTGAAATATTCTTGACATACCTTTGAATGGGCAAAAGAATTTGGTCTCAAATCTCCTCTAAGCTTGTAGATGATATGTAGACCGCTAATGTAGATGCCAAATCCATTGAAAGCAACCCACAAATAATGCCAAATTAGCTCCAAGTTTGCTTTGAATCATCTCTCTTCCTCGCAGCTCTACAATTTCCAAATGCTCACAAATGATCAATGAGAAGAGTTCGAGGCCAATAGAAGGGGGGGGGACCTATATATAACTTTGAATTGGTTTTTTATTGGTTTTTTGGTCACATTAGTGTGGTCGGGGTATTGGTTTGAGTTGGACCTAGCCAGTTCGACTAGTTTAGTTTCGGTTGGGTGTTGATTCTGCAAATTGTTTTGTGGACCGGTCTGCACTAACTTTTGTGAGAACAATATTACTTATTATGTGAATGACATCACTTGTTCTGTTTTATATTTTAATGTTTTCTCAATCCTCATGAATGTATAATTAGCTTTCATAACAGTTTCCAATATGATGCATTCAACATTTCCTTGCAGTAGTAATGATAGGATTGAATGAGGGCACAATAATATGTTGTATAGACTGCGGTTTAGTAGAGGGCGCATGTATGCTAGAGGCATGCATGTGCCTCTATCAATTAGCCTCAAGTTTAGATGCTTTTTGCAGATTTAGAATAGGGCACTTGCATGAGTGGTTCGACTATTCTAGGATGGGTGCAAGGAGAATAGATTGATGAGAGTGACCTAGTTCAGATAACTTTGAATGGCTTTAGTCTATTATGGTATCACTTTGTGCAAGTATGTATGCTTGTGAGAAGTTACCCACTTTCAAGAAAATGTGGGATGACTTTGTTGGAGGGAAGATGAGATTAGAGATTATTTCAGTGAGTTTCAAGGGTGCTCAAGACCTAGCCCTGATCAAGAAGGTGAGGAAAGGAGGAAATAAGGGAGGATTTGGGATGGATCAGAAGAAGGAAGACTTAAGATCTTCGAACTGTGGGAGATTTGAGCCATGTGAAGTGTTTTCAGTGCCATGAGTTTGGTCACTATGCCTCTTAGTGTCCTGAGAAGAAGGGGAAGGGTAAGCAACAACAATAGTTTGCAAGGAGCATAGAAGCTTCTGCAGGAGCAAATGAGCTTGCATCCAAATTGGAGACAACCTTCTCGATGGTGTCATATCTTTAAAAAACATTGTTTTTGGTGTCGTGTGGTACATGGAAAATGAAGCTTTGCAACAAATGACAACCAATATATCAACATTCTTTAGGCTAGAAGAACAAGATTCAAACATGCATGTGGAGCTTGGTGATAATGCCAAGTACTTAGTGATTGGGATGTGTTCTGTCTCATTCCACATGCCAGTAGGAGAGGTTCTTGAGTTACACGAGGTATTGTATGTTCCTAGTTCAACCAAGAACCTTCTTTTGGTTTCTTGTCTAACCAACGATGAGGTCCTTAGCAAGTTCCAAGAGTTCAAGACTCTTGTGGTCAACCAAACATGTAAGAAGTTGAAGATATTGAGATCTAATAATGGAGGAGAGTATATACCTCCAAGGAGTTTGATTCCTTTTGTAGAGAAGCAAAGATCAAGAGGGAGTTGACAATGCTTTACAACTTGCAGCGGAATGGGTTTGTTGAAACCAAGAACAAGCCCATTGTTGAGACGACCAAGGCTATGGTTCATGACCTAAATCTGCCTATGTTCCTTTGGGCAGAGGCATGTGGTGCAATTGCTACATCTTGAACATGTGTTCTCACATGGAAATGGAGGACAAAACACTAGAGGGTCACGTTTCCCTATTTCCAAATTTTGAGGGTCTTGTTTCCAGCATGTTCCCCTCTCGTATTGTGCAACTTAGCTCGAAAAAGAAGCCTCACCACCACAACCAGACACTTTGATGATCCTTGCAATAAATAAGGATGTGCTCGGAATAAAACCTGCTAAAATTATTAACTTAATAAAGATAGTAGGTTCACCAAATGAACTCCAAATTCCAAAATAGTTGCAATGGGTGCCACTTTCTAAAATAACAATGTAAAAAAATAGAACATGCTAAAAATACAAAGTGGATGTATTGGAAGTCACATGCAACCAAGGTATCATTCCAACACTCAAAATGGCATGAAGGTGACAATGCATGGAACCGAAATAAACATGCAGGCATGCAAACAACTTTGCATGTTGCTAACAATAGCATAATTCAACTCGTATTTGACCAAGGAGCACAAATATGACAAAATCTGACATGCAAACAATGTGGGTCACGATTGCTAAAAATAGCAAATACTGTGAAATCACATGCATGTCTTCGATACTAGATCTCTAATGTTAGACTGTGAGTCCCTAGACAATCACAAAGTTCAAGACCACATTGATATGAGTTGTAAACCTCATCTATTGATGAGGTGTTGTCATGATCCACTGATGAGTTGTGAGTGAGATCTAGATCTAGAAGTGGTCCATTTCATGTATACTATAAATTCATATCACGAGATCAATTCAATGTGTAACAGAATGGCATAAAGCCGTTTCTGCCAGTTCTTGTCTTGTCTCGCTTGTGCTCTAATTCTTATCATGGTATCAAAGCTTCCTTGGGTCTTAAGGGACCTGGTAGTTTCTTCATGGTAGTAATCTATTGAAGGTTAAGTTTCGTGACTCCTTCATGGTAGTGATCCATTGGAGAGCCAACGATAAAATGATGGTGATGAGTTAAACGGTATGATGGAAATGTTGAAGCAGAGCATCCATTGCTGACAATAGTGGAAGACTCCAATGTGTTTTTGGACAACTCTTAACTCTTGAGTGGTATGTGTTGTATAAGATTTGGTTAAGAAAAAACAGTGATCCAATTTAGATTAATGTTGATATAATATTATGGATATTAGCGTCCCATCTTCAGATATTATTTGTGACAAGTAAAGTTATTAATAATTTTTTGTTGAAATATCATATATTCATCTAACAAGTTTCATATTGGCTAATCCTTCTCTGGATTTGTTAAATGTACTCAATTGTAAATCTATTGTGTAGATCTATTGTAGATCTATGAGAGATCTATTGTGTTTGATTGAGTCAAGATCTATTGTAGATCTATCTATTGTAAATCTATCACTGCAGAGGTGATCTCTCTTCAAGGAATGCAAAGATTTGTGTTTCAAAAAGACAAAATATCTACTTCAAAAATTGGTTTGTATCAGTGCTCTCTCCAGCGATCCACACTTATCAACGATCATTGTAGTTAGCACCTGTTAATTTATTCAAGAAAATGCCAAACAAGGCCTAAAGAGTTTCGATCCAGCAACCCACATCACTCAGAATTGGCAACCAAAAACGATTACTATAGATCGTGGCTTAGTTCTTACTCAGATTGTGACCTCTGCATAGATCCAACTTTGAGTTTCCAAAAGAAGATCTACAGATCAACAATGAGCCTTGCTCTCTGATCCATTTCACAAAGCCCTTGAACGTGTGCTATCCAATCTCCAAGCCATTTGTCATCTGAGAATTTCAAATTTGCCAAAAAAATCAATTGAAATCGGGTCTTGTTTTGCATGTTTTTTCATCTGTTTTGGCTAAAAATATATATGTATTGTGGGCACAATCGGGTCTCAGACGGACTTGATCTGGAGATCTGCACCTGCACAAACACATGCCTTCTCTTTTTACAGATCTTACGAAGGTGAGCAACTAACAATCCCGCATCTTTGTTTTTGGATTTGTTAAGGTGCGAGTCAGCAAAGGTGTGTAATCGATCACATTTGACTGTATTTTGAGTTATCGGTGAAGTTGGAGTTAAATGAGATTTTCATGGCCGTCCTGAGATTATCGAGGACCTCCTTGTGAATCCACAGCTTGGAGAGACATCGATCTAAAACACATTAGAATATGAAGTTATTTATGCTACCAATTATCCTTTTTCGGGGTACCTGACAGTATAAAAATATGACTACCTTGCTGGGCTATCTAAAGCCAGGGAAAATGCATCTATAAAGTCCATTTCATGTGAATTTCGTGGGCCTGCCAGATGACTCTGCTACGTGAATCGCAGGATCAACTTAAATGGGTTTAACAAGATCAATCGCTTCTGCTGCTGGTGAATATACTTTTGGCTCTGATCCGTATTTGTACGAGGCACTGGTAGAACTACACGAGATCGATACAAATCTCCAACTAGCTATAGCAATGGTTTTGCATCTTTATCCGCATCTTGCTTTCTAACAGATAATATCACTCTAAAATTTGCAGTTCTAGTTTTCAAACCCTGGCGGGAAATTCATTAGCTGATTGCAAAATAGTGAAAAGGATGTTGGTTGCTCCATTTTGTAAAAAGAGAGGAAGTGAGTGGGTATCCACACGGTAATGATTTTCATCTGAAAGAGCAGATTCTGCATATAAATGCTTTGTCAATACAGACCTTAAATTGGATGGGTGTCAAGAAGTGTTGTGCAACTATATCAGTAATCTCCATACAACATCTGTGAGAAGATATGCACTGAGGTTATTTTTGCATTTTTGTGGAAGCAAAAGTTATTATTATTTTGTCAAGGGAGCCATGCACACATAGGAAGACAACCAGTCGCCCATGACTCCACATGCACACGTCAAAAGCTATAAAGAGGTAACACGATTTCTTTATTTTAGTCATTGACAAGTTATTTTATCCCAAGTGGACATCATAACCAAGTATCTCTTTCTCATTATATTGAAATGAGCTCTTCATTGACAAACTAAAAGAGATAAATGGGTGTGTCCTTAGTAGACTACACTTGCTACCTAACATAGTGTAAGAGTATGATTTATAAGTGGTTGAGAGTTGGATTCAATGGAGCTTAAATAGTTCATTACATGGTGTTAAAGAAGAACATTTTCTTTTAAGGCGCATGGAGAGACTCATCTTTTTTTGTAAAAGGAGTTTGGTGATATATATATTTTTTGTAAAAGGAGTTTAGTGATATATATTTTTTTTGTAAAAGAAGTTTGATGCTCTTTTCTTCCCATCCAAAATTTGTAAAAGAGGAAAGAAGTGCAACATCAAATCAAGTGAGCATGCAAACGAATTCAAAAGAAACAAGTGCAAGCAAGCATGACAAGTGAGTGAGAGAATAATAAGAAATGGGTAAAGGAGGAAAGCATTTACAAAACACCTCTCAAGAAATCAAGGAATTGCAAGAGAACAACCATGAGCTACAGAATCAAATTGATATGAAAGATAAATTGATTGAAACACTTGAGTGGAAATTAATTCAAAGACAAAACATAATTGATCACATGGTCGATACAATACAATCAACAAATGATCTTATTCAAAAGGTTGATGCAAGTTGTGACACAAAAGATCTAATAGAAAAGATTGATGCAATATATGATACATAGGAGCTTATCCAAAAGTTTGATGCGACATGTGATATAAATGAGTTCATACAAAGGGTTGATGTGACTTATGACACACAAGGCATAATACAAATGGTTGATTCTACTTGTTATACACATGACCTAATGGTGGATACAAAAGAAACACGAGATTGATGATGATTCCTTAACTAGTCATGACATGGAATCATACAGTGGACCAATGAAGGAAAGTCTTGTTGAAGAAGAGTCAGAAGAAGTAGCACAAAATGAAAGCAACGACAACAACAAATGTGAATTTAAGGATTCAAAAGAAGAACATCGAGAATTACAAAATGATCTTTCCAAGATGATTGTTGGACCTTGGGAAGAATTGTCATTCTATAAAAATCAACATAGCTTAGGATATGACAAAGTCAACAACTTTCAGATCCCAAATTATTCCAAATCAATTTAGTTTGTGAGTGTAGGATTTCTTGAAGAAGTGAAGAATATTGGTAATAAATGCCAACATTGTCATAGAGTTGGTCACTTAGAGACACATGTTTTGATATTCATCCTCGTCTTCATTGTGGGAAGACAAACAATCTCTCAAAAAATTGTTGAAAGAAGAAGAAAATTAAGAAAACAATTCATTATGGATGGATAAATTCTTGGAAATGAAATCAACAAGTAAAGAAGCTACATAAGTCTTACCGTCTTGTCAAGACAGAGGTAAAGCCACAACTACATGGAGAAATGACAAAAACAAAAAGTTTTCAAACAACTATTCCAGATGATTTTGGGCATGATCCAGGTCCAATTCTATATGTTATCTGAAATTAAAACATGAATCAAGGATGGTACTCTCCACGCCTCAAGGGGGGGAGCACATTCATGAAAAGGATACTCTCTTACACCTTTAGGGGGGAGTGAAGATGGTTAATGGTAAACCAAAACCACCACATTATTCAAATTAAATTGGTTACTAGTCATCCAAAACCACCACATTGTTCAAGTATCAATGGAAGATGGTTAGTGGTCAACTAACAAAACCACCACACAAAGAATCCAAAGCTCAAGTTTGGATCCCTTCAACTATGAATTATTGAAGAACACAAGAATCCAAAGCTCAAACTTGGATCCCTTCAACTATGAATTATTGAAGAACAAAAGAATCCAAAGCTCAAGCTTGGATCCCCTCAACTATGAATTATTGAAGAACAAGAGAATCCAAAGCTCAAGCTTGGATCCTTTCAACAAACTTCTCACCTTGCACCTGACAGGGTGGAATGTCAGATGTCAATGATGATAGCTAGGCTTCAAGATTCAAAGTCCCGTCAGTCATAAAAATCAATCAACATTTGGGAATTCCAGCACAACAATTGGTCTCCTAAAATCTAATGGGATGCTAATCAAAAGAATGGGAATGTTTAGACATGGTAGTTGTTTACTTCTAGATGAACTATTCAAAATCTAGATATTGGCAGTTTTTCAGGCATGTCTTCATCGAAGGTCAGTTCAGTAGTTTTAGATCGAAGATAATACCAGTTATTGTTTTGTTATTGGTACACAATTATTTAGACTTGTGATTGAGTGGGGGAATGTTAGACTGTGATTCCCTAGACAATCACAAAGTCTGAGACCACATTGATATGGGTTGTAAACCTTATCTATTGATGAGGTGTTGTCATGATTCACTGATGAGTTGTCAGTGAGATTTAGATCTAGATCTAGAAGTGGTCCATTCCATGTACTATAAATTCATATCACGAGATTAATTCAATGTGTAACAAAATGGCATAATTCGTTTTCCGCCAGTTCTTGGCTTGTCTTGCTTGTGCTCTAATTCTTATCATCTAAGATGATGTTGACGATGAACTAATGCAAAGTCCAAAATATTTGAAATCTGATGAAAATCACAAAGTCCCTATAGTATTACTGCATAACTAATGATGAAATACAAATCTGGAAGTTATCACAAGGATTTCACAAGGTGCAATCCTAGTTGCAAACAATGGCTCCATATGGAGACAATATTTACTTGCGGGATGTGAAGAATCCCAAGTGTCTTTGAATAAATCTCTAAGTTTGAAGAAATCTACATACCCTTGTGCTTGCACATGCCACAACCTAAAGCTGGATAAGATTAGAACAAAAATGACTTGACCCAGACTCAGAGTTAATGACTTCAAGAAATCAGTGTCAGATTTCTTATTACATTATTAACATATCAAACTCAAGATTTCTCTTCAATTACTCAACGCGTTTGATTATGAAGATTGTTTCAAGACAAGAATGATTGACTCAAGGAAACCACATGCTCAACTATCTAAAGATAAACTCAAAACAAACCCAAAAATTTTACACTTATCTAGACTAGTTTTCAATGGGAAGCCACACTAAAAATGATTAAACCTATTGAAACATTAATCTAACCTACTCTATCGAAGGACATGATTGATAAATATAATTGAACGACCAGTGCAACTGAACATGTAAGTGTGGATTTGGTGAAGCTCTCTTATACATCTATATTTGACATGAACAGAGAGATGCCAAAGAAGGAGTTGATTCCACCATGAAATAAAGTGCTTTCCAATACCTTGTTCATGAACAGAAAACCAAAAGACCCAAGAGTATGTTGAGGAAATCTTTTGAACACATTGTCCTTCCATTTTGAATAGGATCAACATGACACCATATATACAAGAAACAATCAAAATCAAAATTAAATGCTACACTAAAGGAAAAATTCTTACCAAATCATTAAGCTTATCTGACTGCTTGGTCTTCATTGTTTTTAATTGCATCCTCTCCCTTATAATCATCAAAATCAACGTCATATATAGGATCGACGAGATGCATATCATCAAAAGCATGAGGTTCACCGTTCATCAACTTCCTTGTAAATCTCTTCATAGTCCTCTGGAAGAGGTGCTTGTTGGTTTTGTTCAATTTTCTCGATTTTATAACTGAGAAGTATAAAATGATCCATCTGTTAACTGCCTTGCCGATTTATCAAGAACTTTAGAAATGGAATCAATGTTATGTGCCATAAATTCATGAATTCAAATACCATTGGATGGAATGGGAGATTGGTTGAAGGTAAGTAATCAATCACTATATAAAACATCTTCACCAGTGATATTGTTGCACAGACCACTGATATTGAAGAACTCAACGTAGTTTGTTGGCAACGACACCAAAAAACTATTATCACTCGGTGTTGCACTAAAGAAACAACACAAATAGCCCCAAATGTACAACAAGGATGATTGCAAATTTTTCTCACAATCAACCACTCTCTTTGGAATTAGTGCAGGTTGTCACCCAAAACAACCTCTTTTTTTAAGTTCGTGCATGCTAACACTGAAGGGGTTTCTCCTGGAAATCAACTGTTTGTTTTGAGAAATCTGTAGTTGAATCAAGTCAAATCTGAATTACTTTGTTGGTTTATGCCCTATAGCTGTGATTTTGGGTGCATTTCTTTTATACTAACATAATACACTCGCAAATCTCTGTATTAAGCTCACAAATCTACAAGATTATTGCCCTCATAATGGTAGATTTATCATTATAACAAGGAAACATTTTGATTTTTATATGGGTTATGGAGTTTGAAGAAGGAAGAAAAACTAGCAAGGTGAAAAGTTCAAATCTTGTTGATTTAAGAAGGCAATCTCAAATCAAATCTTGAACAAGTGAGAACAATTAGATAATCAAATTCTCACACATGGAAACTTGAATTTGTTGCTAAAGGTGTTGATATTTTCATTATATTTAAACAAAGATGATGGACAATTTTTTTTAAGTACAACAAAACTTCAAAACTATCTTCAATGAATTTGGAAAGGGCTTTTAGGCTTTAGCATTTTTCCAAAGACCATATGCAATCAATGTTGTAAAGTTCGTATATGCAATGAATAATAGATCTCAATGAGTCCAAGACACCACTTGTTTTCCAAACACTGAATGAGAGCTTGGAAGAAGTTAGAGAATAAGAGAGAGAAATGAGAGTGAGGAATAGAATAGAAAACAAAATGATCAAACTTAACACAAACCAAAGACTCTTCACTAGATAGAGTATACTCTCTTGAAAAGATCTCCAAAATTAATGGCTTGGAAAATATAATTTAAAAAGCTTTCAAAAATGGTGTCGGAGAAGAGCAGAAAGTTTTCAAAAATGGTGTCGGGGGGGGGGGNGGGAGAGGGGCGGCGCACAAAGAGTGGTCACCTATATGGCTTGTTCATGAATAGAAAACCAAAAGATCAAAGGGTATGCAAAACGAACATTGCAAACACATTCTCCATCATGTGTGGATAGGATCAACATAACACCCTATGTCTAAGCAACGATTAAAATTATAATTAAATGTTGGACTCAACACAAAAGGCTAAACCCTAACCAAATATCTTGTTGCTTAGCCTCCTCACAGTTTAAAACTGCTTCCTCGTCCTTATAATCATCAAAGTTGACATCATATACAGGATCGTTGGGATGCATGTAATCAAAAGCATGAGATTCATAAGCTTCCAGGTAATCCTCATAATAATTATCTTCATAAATCTCTGAAAGAGATGCTTGTGGATTCCCTTCTGTTTCCTCAATTTAATAGGGTCATGGAATCGGATCCCACTGGATGGAGTGCCTGGGGGGAGGAAAGTAATCAATCACTATATAAAAAATCTTCACGCAAGGTTGTTGTAGCACAAATCACTGATTTTGAGGAACTCTGTTTAGTTCCCTAGAAATGGTGCAAAAAAACTGTTAATCATGTTGCGGCTGCATCAAAGAAACAATACAAACTTACAAAGATAGCCCCAAATGGACAACAAGGATGATTCCTAATTATCACCCTCAATCAACCTCTCTCTCTAGAGTTAGTGAATGGTGCATGCTGACTCCATGGGGGTTTCCTTTGGAAAATTAAATCTGATTTTTGAGAAATCTACATAGAATCAAGTCATATCTGAATTGAAACTTTTCTGGTTTATGGCCTAGAGGCGGGATTTTACTTGCTGTTCTTTTATACCAACGGAAACTTTCAAATCTGCAAGATTATTTCCCTAATAATGGCAGAATTATTATTATAACAACAACAGAACATTTTGATTTTTATATGGTTTTGGCTGATCGATGCTCTTATCCATTGGGTTATGGAGTTTGAAGAAGGAAGAAGGCCCAACAAGGTGAAAGTTCAAATCTTGTTGGTTTAAGAAGGCAATCTCGGTTCAAATTTTGAACAAGCGAGAGCACATAAACATTTTGTTAGAAATATTTTGCTTTAGATCTACTGTGTACCTCTGTTCAGAAATTTTATTTAGATCTAATGTTTACTTGCTGATCTAGCTAACAGAATTTTAAAGGTATATTCTTCTGTTATTTTTCTATTTCTAACACATTTAAGCTGTCATACAAATGAAAGCTTGAATTTGTCGCCAAAGGATTTGATATTTTCTTTATATTTAAACAAAGATGATCCACAGTTTTTGTCCAAGTACAAACTTTCTTTATTGCATTCAGAAGGGAAAGTCTAGATAAAATCAACACTGGAAAGTTTGTCTATGCAATTAGTGATAGATCTCAATGAACCTAAGCCACCACTTGCTGTCCAAAGACTGAATGAGATCCTGGAAGAAGTTGGAGAATGAGAGAGAAATGGAAGCGAAGAGTAGGATAGAAAGCCGAATGATCGAACCTAACATAAGCCAAAGACTTTTCATTAAATAGAGTATACTCCTTCGAGAAGATCTCCAAAATTAAGTAGCTCCTCTTCATGCAACAAATTAGATCTGGAAGAAGGAAAAAGATCGCTGATTTATATGGTAAGAGTCATTTGAAAAATCATTGCAATATCCCCAAAAGGTTGCGCTCTCCATTCTGCCCACAAATCTGGATTGAAGAATGATATCCCTGCCAAAAATGCTCTCAAGTTTTACACCTTGGTAAGGTGAAGTTGAAGGCTAAAAATATCTCCAAAGGATTGTGCCTTGCTCAAGTGGATAAACAAAACACACCCAAAATACTCTTCAAGTGGTGTGCCCTTATGTTGGAGAGGGCACCGGAGGAAGGGAGGATAATGATAAATAAATATTTTTCAAAATTTTCGCCTTATCTTTGCTAATTTCAGAATTGATGTAAGAGAGAAATTAACACCACATAAGTAGCTCCTCCTCCACAGAGAGAAATAACAGATGCTTGAATTAGCAAGTGAGAGTGCTAACTCAATCTTGAAAAAATAAATTCTATCTTTATCTTCAAATTGGACCATGCATGCTAAAAATATGCCTTGAACTAGTCTGCCTTCCTTCATGGGTGGATAAGAGGAATCTCAATACCAAAAATATCTCCTAAGTTGAGTGCTCTCCTTCATTAGTGGATAAGGATAAGTTTCAATTCTCTCATATGATAGGAGCACCAAGAGGGAGGCCGGGCATAGTTGTATTTCATATTCTAGATCCGGGTGGGGAGCCTTTGGCGAACCTTGTGTTGATAATATGGTAGTTGCGGGAGGTATTTACCTCCACATGTAAACCTGGCGAGAATAGAATACTCCAGGAAGCAAGAAGAAACCCTAATGAGTTGGCTAATAACCCTAGAAGACATGTTGCTCAAGAAGATAACTTGTATTAGGTTATTAGCCTCCAAGAGAAGAAGTCGGCCAAAAGAAATAATATATACTGAACAGACAGATACCCAGAATGAGAAGTCGGCCCAGGCAGTTAGCCATAATTACTATAGTATAAATACAGGAGGCCAGTCTTCATTCTGGCAGGCAGTCTCAGAATTGCAGAGCAACACTTGTGCGCACTGCAGTGCCCAGTTTTGTGCGCAAGTTTGGAGGAGACCTGCCATTGTAGTTGCTGCAGGTAGCAGATCTTGTTTGGCTTGGACTATCTCTTGGTTAGGGATTGGACTATCTGATCAACTCTTGTTGGTGCGCTATCCTTGGGGAAAGGTGCGCTACCCTTTGTTTGGCTATCTAGCCTAGGGTTTGCTTCTGGAGTGATTCTTTGTCAAGGTTAAGGTGCTCGGAGGATGGCTTCGGCCTATGGTTGGGTGACAATAGTGATATTGTCAATGGTAAAACGAGCACATTCATTCATATTCTAACAGGTTATGGGCCCACACCTCCTTCATTCAGTCTAACCGTTGGAAGGAAACATAGTCGTAAGGATATTAAGCTCGTTGAAGAACTGCCGCTAGGGTTTCTAGCAGGAGCAGTCACCATAGCACTGTCGCTAGGGTTACTAGCAGGTGCAGTTGCAGAAACCCTAATCCTCTCGTTGAGGCACCTTAAGTGAAGGGATTGACCTAATTTTCGAATAGATCAGTGCGCCCTAGCCTAACGCATCTCCTGGTAGTCTCAGCAAGCCAAGACGTTAAGTTTGAGTTTTTTTTTGGTCAGA
>ML786185.1:328842-348861 GCA_009831015.1 Picea engelmannii | reverse complement strand
CTAGTAGTTGTATATTTATATGGAAAGACTACGTATGGTTTATGTCCTCACGAATTCGTTATTTGTGTGCGTACTGATCTAATTCAGACTTCACGCCTGGTTCTCGGGAGGACGACATCCTTATATACCTCAGGTAGTACCCTAAGTAATTCCCCCCATAATAGAGATACCTTCCTTGAAAAGCCCATCAAGAACCGAGAAGGCGGTTGCGAAGGCGTAAGGCCTTAGTAACCCTGCATAAGGAGGAACGATCCTCTTGAAAATCGAGATGACAGCATAAGGATGAAGTAACGAATCGACGGATGAGATCCCGTCGGGAGATCTGTGGTCACTCATGACCGTCAGATCGAAGGAAGGAGCTGGAAAGTTAAGTACTTTAACCCTGATAGGTATTAATCAACGGACGAGATTTCATCGGGGAATCTGCGGTCACCCACGACCATTAGATTAGTAGGAGAAAGTAGGGCGTTAAATGCCTTACCACTTTGTTTCCTGTGTCTTCGTGGGTAGCGAAGAGTTTAGGACCGTAGATCCCCAAGGTTCATGAGAGTATCTGGACCGTGGATCTTTTCCACGCCCAGGGAGTCGTGGAAGAATGCACGGGTAGGAACCAATATGAGCCCTCATATCTCGGCTAAAAAACCCGACTGCCGTTGGATCTATCTGGATTTACCCGAGGGTTAAGACTCCAGTGTATAGGGGCGAAAAAACCTCGGAATAGATCTAAGTCGTCTGATTAACGGAGGCCACGTGTCGTAAGATCTCCCATTTCGGGAAATCAGGAATTGCGGAATCGTGATTCCTGTTGACAAGGGGTCAGGACTTTCCTGGGTGGAAACCGTGGAGAAGTTGTGGACCATCCGATTTAAGGAGGTGACGTGTCGAGAGATTACCCGTTTCGGGAAATCGGGGACCGGGGATTCGGAAGTTCCACTGACAAAAACTCGGGCTCTTGCCTTGACAAATCCCGATCCATAATGTCGAGACAATAGCATGTGGCTAAGTCCCGATGGACGGACGAGATTCCTTGGGGAAATATCAAGGTCCGTAACGACCATCCGATGTGAGGAAGAGATGCCAGTTTTATGTTGGGGCGCGAGAGCGCATTATGGTAAGTAGCGAACAGATCTGGATTGCCAGAGTCCACCCGCCCAGATCTACGGTTGAGGATGTATTCTGGAGCCCCCTTGCCATTCTTCCTTTAATGTGAGGGGGGGGTCTGGAATTGGACGCGCAACTCTTGAACGATCAATATTAATCCATCATGATCAACGATGCTCAGGTGGATTCCAGATCCCCCTTGCCATTCTGCCTTTAATGGGGGGGGGTCCGGAATAGTGTGGCGTGTGAAGTGGGGCCCCCTCCTATGCTATTGACTACCGTGTCGCACCTCCCCCTCTACCACCTGTATTCCACTTAACTGTGCGACGGGGCCTGTTCATATTGGCCAATTGCTAACCCTGTAGGGATTCGTCCCTATTGGCCGGTCGCTAGCCCCGTCAGGGTTCGGCGGTTGCAAAGCCGAAAAACTCGACATTACCGTAGCGTCGAGACGTGAAATACAAAAGACACTGCGTTTATTTGGACTGTGATCGTGACCCGCGATTACATGGGAACGGAGAGAGAGAGAGAAAGGGCCATCTTACGCTGGGCCTCCATGCATATTTAGGTCTTCTAATTCGGCAGAGGACCAGAAAAATCCGATTTAGGTAGTGGGTATGTGACATAAACGATCACCATCATGCGACTGCTGGTATTGCCCTCCACCAGCCGCATTTCCGGCGTTTGAGGAGCTCGAGGCTAGGTGTTGATTATGTGGGAATGGATTCGTCAACATGATGGGTGATTGAGCTAATAGCCTTGCAGCTTCTATAAGTTTGGGGCATAAATGGGTAAGGTTATCATCTGTGCAAAGCTTACAGGGAAACTTCACCTTGCGTTTTTCTCGTTTTCCCTCTCCAGCATCACTACTCGTCTTCTCATTATTATTATTGTCCTTGGATTTATTACCATTTTTCCCACCCTTACGATTATTACGTCCTTTCTTGTTATTCCCTCCTGGTTGTTGGTTACTATTTGGGTTGGTCGATGATTGCACAGAATGTACATCCGTCGACTGAGTGGGGTTGGAAGACACAGACGAAGATGGTCCTCCTACATAGTGGCTTAAAGACAACTCTTTCAAATGGTTCGTCGCCGAGTCCACAGACTTTACATTGGCGGCACCTACAATGCCATTGGCATGAGGTCTGGGTTTTTTCCTAGGGTCATAAGTAGACTGCAGTGCGTCACAAAGAAGGTGGTATAACATCCCAGACTGAGCGTATATCAAGTCTAACTGTTGGTCCCTAAATATCGCCTCTTCCTCAGTGGTAACCCCGGAAGTAACAACGTCCTTCGAGATAGGAGCATGCAAAGACTTAAGAAACCATTCTAAAAGAAAGGTCGGGGGTATAGGAGTCTTAATCAACCTCTTCCGTCTACACCACTCTTGGATATGGTTTGAGATATGAGTGGCGGTATCCTGGCGTAAAGTTGACAACAATTCTAGGCCAACATCATAACGGATGGGAAACTGGAAGTGGTTAAGAAAGACCATCACCAACTGACTAAAAGTCTCATATGCCCCCCTTGGTATCTCAACATACCATTTCGATAAAACGCCGATGAGGGTGTGTTGAAATAATCTCAAATGAATATAATCGTCATTAAGGGAGTTCGATGAGCACCAAAGGTGAAAGGTAGTGACGTGATCACCAGGATCCTCTCCATTCTTACCCTCGAACTTCAAGATGTCCGAAGGAAGTTTTGTGGGGACATGGGTGCATGTAGGATAGTGACTCACAGGGTCATTCATTAACTTAGACAAATCTAGAAGATTAAGCGTGGCCAAAAAAGGGAGACGAGGTTGCGACATCTGGCCCCAACCTCCCGGGAAAGATTATGCTTGCATATTTGTAGGCCATCCAGGGTTCTGGTAAACACCATGGCCCTATCTGGCATTATAAGGCCCTCCTTCGGGCTGATTCATATAAGGTTGGTTGGGCATCATTCCAGTATGAATGTTTTGTTGAGGGTTATAGAAATTGCCCCTAACCGAATTAGATCTAGGTTGGGGGTTGCCCAAAGCGTGAAACTGACCTCCTCTTAGTGGGAACCTGGAGGATAGAGGTGGATTCGTCATGCCAAAAGTATTGGTCAGAAACTGCGCTGAGGAGGTAGGGTTGTAGGACGGAACTTGAGCCGAAGCTTGTTCGCTAGGTTGGTCATTCCACCCAGAAGTAGGAGGATTAGACCCGGGGTTAAAAGAAGTGATGCCTCCCATATTAGGAGTCATTTGGGGGATTTGAGATCCACCAAATGAAAAAGGTGTAGGGAGGTGTATTTCCCCCAAGCCCAATGCTAGCATTAAGCCCAACAGCTGGGATGGAGTTCAAAAACTGCGAAGTAAAGTTGGTCATACCATAAGAAAATGGACTAGAAACCATAGGGATGGACTAAACATTGTAGCTCGGTTAGTGACCAAGAGACCCAAAAGAGTTCGAGGCAAAAGATTGAGCATTTACTATAGGTCAAGCCATAGTAATGATAGGTGTTTCTGGCACTACAACCATCGAGGTTGCAGGAGTCGAAGGGGTGCCATTAACTATAGTAGGTATGAGAGTCGAAGGGCTCCTAGTGTTCTTAAGAACAGATTCAATACTCATCCTTGTAGAATCACAAGTCTAAATGGTGGATGTGTGTGTACCACTCCTAATAACTCTATGCCTTTTAGAAGGCAAAGAATCAAAACCCGGTGGTAACTGTAACAAGCGACGGGACCGGCGGGGAAGCTGGTCCGACTCCACGATGACTTAAGACTCTAAAGATAAAAAATATATCCTAACGCTAACTAGTAGTCAAAGAGCATACCAAAATTCAAACGACCAATATGCATGCAAACGGGGTAAAGTGGTTGAGTGGACTCCCTCCCTAAAGAAGGTATGTCTCGCCGAAGAGGGGCCTAAGACTCCCTGCTAAAGATCAGAGGTAAGGGAATCAATTATAAGGGCCCTTGTGGGTTTAAAAACCAGTCGGTCACCCCCCGGAGAGGTAATCCTCCATAAAGGTTGTGTGATGTATGACCCTTATCTGACCCAACGTACCTGCAGAATAACCTCTGTAAGTAACCTATGAGACACCTAAGTCAAACAACTAATAAACCATTGTATAATCGATGCACATGCGAGCAGTCGTAAGTCAGGTCCACCGTATGGGTAGGGTAGCAAAGCCCAAAACCTTGAAAGCACCGCCTCTCATGGAGGTAAGGGCACTAACAAGATCTCCATATACGAATAGATCCCCAGAAATATTTTTGACGCTATGAAGGTGTCGGGGGGATGTCCCTTCAACCAACTTCGCGCAACCTTGTGATTAACTCCGGTGTGAGCGGAGCCTCATGATCTTACCAATTATACAATGGATTTCTCCACTCCCTGACTTAGACACATATGTTGATTTAATTTCCTTGGAGAAGTTTACTCACAAAATCCTATTCCAGGGCACTAAATCCTAGGCTAGTTTGTGCACCCTAGAAAATAAAATCGTTACTAATAAGTTTTTAAATTATAGCATTGATTTTATGGTCGTGATTACTCAAAAAGGTATGGTAATGAAACTCATGGTGTTATGACTATGCAAGAAAAGTAAATATGAAAACAATACAAAGTCCTAACTTTAACTTTCGATGAATGATATGCTTCTAAAAACCAATGCAATTTTCAAATTCAACTCTGCAATTCAGAAGTAAAAATGTAATCTTTCACTATATGCACTAAGCTAATGGTAAAGATTCAAAAGACAAAAATGCCAAGAAATGAAAAATGCCTATTTTTTTGTATTTTCAATATATCAAAACTAAAAATGCATG
Source organism: Picea engelmannii (assembly GCA_009831015.1). Classification (NCBI taxonomy): domain Eukaryota; kingdom Viridiplantae; phylum Streptophyta; class Pinopsida; order Pinales; family Pinaceae; genus Picea; species Picea engelmannii. The sequence continues at coordinate 343,952 of ML786185.1, read as the reverse complement.
GAATGAAAAGTAACTTGATATATAATCGTACTGTGTATAAAAGAGATAACTCAAGCAGGATACCAAGCAACAAAAACACCCAGCCCAATGTGAAAGGATAATAAAAAATGAAAAGATGAAGAGAAAGACTTCGCCCAGAAATTCAACCAAAAGAGGGTTTCATGTCATCCCACAAGCACTCAACAGACACTACAGAGACCCAAGAAGGCTCAGCACGCATCAAATCCCACCGAGCAAACACCACACCAGGGAAAAAGGCAAGGCAAACTGATGTATGCGACTGTTTAGGCAAACATAGTGTATATACACATCTTGCAGTGAGACAGCCCGTGTGTATACGCGACTGTCAAGTAAAAAAGCATGTATATGCTTAAAAACAAGTCCAGGCAAGGGAGAAAGGTTGAAAACTCATACCTTGAATGCACAGGAGCTGCCAAGCAATGACACGATAAGAAACACAATAGAAACGAGAGCAATCTAAGGAGAAAAGCACTTCAAACCCTAAGAAAGAAGATTCATCCCCAGTATGGTCCCTGTTACGAGGAAAATCTCTCTATGGCTAGGGTAAACCACAACAGATGGATATGACTACATAAATCAACTCTATCCCAAAAACATGCTATATAAACCAATGTGCAAGCGAGATAAGAAAGGGACCTGCCTTGTCTAGATGTTTGATGATGCCCAACGTTGAGCACTTTGACCCAAAGCTTTGCACCTACAACAAGTTCTCAACAAACAAGCAGAGCAAGCATATAGTGATAACATAAAAGGTTATCACATTAGATAGCATAATCCATTAATATACAAAACAAACATACCCATGGATAATAACTCATATATTTGCAAGATATCAATTGGACGGGAAGAGAGTATTACTATTAATAAATGATCGGCAGAAGTGAAAATATTACAGACTTCCGTGTCGGCACAATTCAGAACCGAGAAACCAAGTTCCTTCCATCTAGGCCTCCACCACTTCAATCCTCCACAAAATACAAGCTCATAGAAGGGAGATAATGAGGTTCTCCATCAATAAGGGAAGAGCTTGGGGGATGAACATTGTGTTCAAACTTAAAGGAAAAAGGGATGCAAACTCAATATGAAGTAATAATTTCTCCAGAGTAACTTTGTTCTCAAAGTTTAATTCTTTCTCCTTTTCCATAGCTCGGAATTGGCCTCTTTATAGCCTTCAAAATGCAACTGAAGTGTCGAGTTGGAACGTTTCTAGTATATGGAAGGCCAAGGATCAGAGATCTCCTGTCGTGACATGCAAACCCGACATTTAATTTTGATCTTTTGGAACAAATCCCGATGTACGCGGATTGTAGTGGAGCAGCCTGCGTATACGCTTGTTGTATAAGGTGCAAGATGCGTACAAGAGGAAAAAATTGTATTTTTGTCTCTGGATTTTAGTAATAGGGAAGACAAGTCTGCATAGGCAAATGGAATAAGGCCCTCTCTACAAGATTGCATAAGGTGAGGGAAATCTTTCTCTAACACTAGGTCCACCTCCGTGAGTCTTTTGAATAGTTCTTTCCTCCTTGATATGGCTTGGTTGCACGTTTGAACAATGTTATTTAAGTTTTTTTATCTTTTCTTTCCAACACACGTTCAACTGTTTGATCCGACTTGGAGAGGGAAGATCCTCCTCTCTTCTCCTTAGTTGTGTCATGTTGGAAACTTTAATACCAAAGGGTACCACAACATCAAGGTAAAAACCTTCTTCACTCTTTAGGTCGGCTTGAAAATACTCATGGAAAGCATGCACCCTCGAGCCAAAAGAAACCATGTTTTTCGAAATTTCTCAAGCCTCCGTGATCAATGCCATTCTTTTCTTGATATTCCTCTCCACATAGCTCATGGTTGATCTAAGTAAGCTTGAGGATCCTTTTAATTTAGCAACGAGCATGGTGGGTCCAATGATTTCCAAAGGACTGGAAAGAAGTGGAAGAGGCATTAAGGTCTCTTCCAGTTCCTTAATCCTTTCTTTTAACTTTGTGTTTTCCGCTTCAAGACCACCAATGGAATCATCCAATTCATCGTCAGTTGCTCTATGAATTCTATAAATCTGGGAAGGTTGCATATCTCTTAGGTCAACCTCTGAACGAGAGTTTCCTTTCTTATTCTTCACGTCACTTTTATCAATAATCAATTTTATGGATTCCCTTTCAAAGACAACGCTTTGAAAAATGAATGACTCTTCTTCGTTGAAGGTCTCATTCTCAATGATTTCTAAAGATAGATTCTGGTGGGACGTGTTCCCTGACCGATCCAGTGGGGGAAAAAAATTCTCGATGTCCGCCTCGAGCTCCATATCTTCAAGGGAGAAGCTATCGATGTCACTCTCTATGCATTGGTCTTCTTCCTTTTGCACGACGTTTTTCCTCCTTTTTCTTAGAGGAAGCTTGTGCGAGCTTTTAATTTTTCCTGGAGGGGGATTCTTGTCTCCTTTGCCGCCTGAACTATTGTTGGTAACTTTTCTAGATGGTAGGGTCAATGGAGCATTGCTCTGAGATGTTGTAGTCTTAGGGGTAACAGTTGGGGATTGGGCACTCTTCTCGTTGGGACCCTTACCTTTCTGTTTGTAAAATTCATTGGTACTGAGTACCGTTTCCAAGTCACCAGCATTGTGAGTAGGACCGCCTAAGTTATTATCTTCTTCTTCACTTAGAACAATATGGATAAATGAATTTTTGAACCCCACTACTAGCATATGTTCCACAAAAATTATGTTAGGTTCAAACCCTTTTATCCTTTCAACATACTTGAGATTCAAATTGTGGAAGTGGTTTGAAAATTCATCGATTTTGTTCATATTTCTGAATATAAAGTCCCCAATTTTCCAAGGCAAGGGTATGAATTGATTTTTTCGTTTCTCATGAAAAAAGTGGAACCAGAAATTATATTGCCTTGCGACTTCTGTAATAAACATTCTATCAGATATATGGCATGGAAGAAAGGAGGGATTTTCCTTAGAACCGAAAATCTTGATAACATTGTAATTTTCCATTTGCACCAACGTCCCCTTGTTATCGAGGAATTTACACTCTTGGTCGGATATTTGGGGGTATATTTTCTAGATAACAATCCTTTAAAAACCGAGACAAAATCATTGAAAACTTCATATAAATGCAAAGAAGCTTTGTGTCTCCACAATGCTTGGTACCAGAAGGTAACTAGGTCAAATTCACAGTTCACCTTCTTACAGATAGACAATTTAGGAAATTGACAGCAATATGTTATCGCAAACACCAAATAAGAGGCCATAAAGAATTTCTTATCTTTTTTGTACTGTGACAATTGGGAAGATATTTCAATGGACATCAATTTTCCCCAAACAAAAATGGCTTGCTCTTTGACAGTAAAATATAAGATATAAAGAATCATACAGGAAATGTTGGTGGTACTTTCTTGGCCTGTCACCCTAGTGAATAACCAAACAATTTCCCAAAAGGGGTTTTTGAATGAGTTGACTTACAACCTAGTAATATCTACAGGGATGGCCACGGGATTCTGCAAGAATTCAGGCAAGAGCTCCAGGCCATTGTCATTCTTTTTCAGGAAATCCCTGCAATCTTATCCTTTGAAAATAAGTGTTGGATCATGAAGCTTCAACATTTTACGGAACACTTGAGGCAAAAGAGAGATGGGAGAATGATCTTGAAGTTGAATAATCCGTTGATTTGGTATATATTTATCAACACACCATGCAACCAGTTCCTTATAGTCAAAAACCTCAGGGACACACCCTGCACGAGCAATTTCAGACTTCCAGATCACTTGCTTCTGAGCAAAGGGGATAAATAGTAAGAATATGCTCTAGACCACTAAAAGTTTCGGTCCTCTCATCCAAAAATATTCAAAGTATCTTCGTAGAACTGTTGTCGAGTTGTTGCTACCATAAGTTAACGAGAGTGTTCCTTTAATCCAAATAATATTTGCAATGGGCACTTGAGAGAGATAACCTTAATATAATCTTCGTCAAATCATGTTTTAATGCAGTTTAATGAAAAAATCTCCTCGAGCCCTTCGCTTATTAATGACGATCTTTACGGAACCTACATGATGAGTTAGTATCATTAAACCATTCTTAAATGTGTATTGGGAAAAGCACGAGGATGGTGGGGATAGACGAGAGCAAATTGGGATTTGGGAATTTCTGTGAACCTGCGGTTGCGAAAGGGCGAAAATAGGTTAAGAGTTGTAATGCGGTCGGTCAGACTCAATATAGGAGAGATGATATAATTAGGAGCTTGGGGAGTCCGATGGTCAAAATGTAGATCACAGATATGTTGGGTGCAAAATGGATATCGTGGAACATGGGATATGAAATCTTGAACCCGCGAACCTGCGACTGCAGAAACGGTTAAGTATAGGATAATACGGTGGTCGGTCAGACTCAGGATATGTGAATATGAATGAAAGTGGGAACCCACGAATCCACCCTTCCTCGAACCTGCCATTCTAAAAAGAAAAACAACTAAGTATAGTAACTAGAAATGGAGAATAGAAGGGAGAAAATAAAAGGGGAATTTGGGTAAGTACAGAAGAGGGAAAAGAAATGGAAAGAAGAAGAAGTTTGGAAGATAGAAAGGGGAGGGAAACGCGAAAGTGGGAAATGGTCTCAACAAGGCTATATATATATATATATATATATATATTCCAAGAAAAACTTGATGGGGAAAACCAAAAGATGCTTCCTCACATTTGTGGATGGCATCCATAATAAACGTGTCAGCATAGACTAGTGCACCTAGCCTAGGGCGATTTGAATCAAGCACTCGTTGACATAAAACTAGCCAAAAGCACAAGAACCTGTTGATCTAACCCCTTGGGTTGTCTTGTCATGGTATATACTAATTGTGAACAAAAATATTATTTTATTTTTTTATTTTTTTATTCATAATCATGTGATCCTCGATGCATTTTAAATAATTTTAAATAGTATAACATATATGCTTGTACCCTTCAATATATGCATATGGCACCCTTCAATATATGCATATGGCCATTATTTTGGGGTGGAGATGACATATGAGAAGATAAGGGCATAAGAGTGTGGAGTTATGGTGGCATTCTAACAAATTAGTCGTGCATGTGCTTTAGACAAGAAGTAATAGTGAATTCCAATATGTAGGAATTACACGGGAAATTACTGGGATAGAATATAGTGAATCATTTAAGCCAATATTATTCAATTGCAAGCGGTTTGAAACCTTGTATAGATCCTATGCAATGATAGATGAAGACACACATCTCTTTTCAATTGACTCAAATAAACCTTTATTGAGTAAACATGAACCATATGTGTGGCGAAGTCACCATAGTCAAGTGTTCTTCATGCATATCTTTTAGAGGATAAATGATGGTTTGTTATTCCATGCATTCCTAGAGGTAGATGAATGTTCGGGGCATTGATATTCCCAAAACTTCAGGCACTAATAACGTAGATTATGAAGATCGTGAATAATGATATGATTGAAGGATGTAACTTTTTGATTTGCATTTGAGTTAATATTTGCAACTTATATAAACTTTTCCTTTTCCTTTCCATGGTGTAGTCAGTTATTGTACATAAGAAAAAAGTGTTCATCAAATATATAATAAGTACATAAGTTTTTATTTTTGATGAAATGCTTCATAATTTTATTAATATACAATTGTGAGAGTACATGACATGGATTAAGAAGTTTTCTTGGTCCTGCCAACTTCTATCGTAAATTCATCTCTACTTTTTCATAAAATTACCTTGCCTTTACATTAGTTCACAAGGAACAACGTTGTTTTCCAGTGAACACGAGAACATTCTCGTGCTTTCAATCTCTTGAAAGAAAAATTATGTTATGCACTTGTACTTGTTTTCCCGAATCTCTCACAATGTTTTGAAATTGAGATTGATGCTTCGTAATTTGCACTTGGAGCAATTTTAATGCAAAATGGTCATCCATTGGCTTATCATTCAAAGACAGTTTCAGAAGCCAAAATAAACTACTCCACTTGTGATAAATAATTGTATGCCTTAGTTCAAGATATCAAATATTGGAGACATGATGGGAAAATAAACTATTGTACATATTGATCATTTACCATTGAAGTTTCTTTAATCCCAAAACAAAATTGAAGAAGCTTGGCATATGAAATGGGCATCCTATTTGCAACAATTTCGTTTGGTTATCAAGTATAAAAAGGGAAGCACACATACAATGGTTGATTGTTTGAGTCGACCACCTTCATTTCATGCTTTAACAATTCTCACCACTTCACATCTTGGATTTCAAACTTGGGCTACACGTTATCCAGATGATCCAAATTTTGGGCACATTTATAAAAGTCTGCAATGTCCAACTTCTTCAAACTTAGTTCCTCTGCAATATTTTCATATCAAGGAAGGATTGTTGTATACGTTTGATAATTTATGTGTGCCCTATGATCACTGCTTATCTATGTTCAAAGAGGCATCCTTTATTTTCTATTGTGGTCACTTTGGCAAGCAAATGACTCTTCATAATATTTAGTGTTTTTTTCTACTGGCCTCACATGCAGAGTGTAATGTTCCTGACTTGGCTAGTCTAGGAAACGTTGCTAATGTGTGTGTAGGATCAATGGTTTACAACATATAAATGATCATACAAATAATAAATGCGACAAAGGACTGCAAAGTTTGTATTATGATATCTCTGTGGATTACAAAATGGCCGAATGCAGCTGAATAGACTGACAATACTCGACTAGATCAACATACAAAGGATCTTAGCCAGAATACAAATATGAAACTAAAATATAATACCCAGAATATGGGAGCACTGTAGAATCAATGGATGTGTTGGGACTATGGCAGCTCTGACGGTAACTGCTGGGAGTCTGGAAAGTTCACCTTGGGAGCTATACTTCTCGGAATGGCCTGGAAACTATCCCAAATGATGTGCCCTGCTCTAGTCCTCAGTACTGGTATCTGTCGGACCCCTCTGCTGATGAATCTGGACCCCAGATGGATACCCCTCGGGGAATGCACCCCTCTTCTTTTAGCAAACATGTGTCCTAGTGATTCCACCGCCGGAATCGAACGAGATATGTCTCAAAATGACCGCCTTGGTCTACAGGGAAATGGGTTGGAAGGGTTTCTCTGAATCTGATCTTATGCTCGCTCTGGAACCCCAAATGCGCATACCAAAAGTGTTGCACGTCCAAGTCTGGAAAATGCATCCTAGTTGATTCCTTCATAGGAATCTGATGAGGAACCAGGAAAAATATGTGCCTTGCCCTCCTCTCAAATGGGTCGGAGGGAAATCTTAGAATTCTCTCTGGATGGGATAAGTCGACTAAAAACCCTCTCAGAAGTTGCGCCCTCACTCTGGATGACTGTGCCCTTGCTGCTGAACACTGTGTAACTGTTGTTGAAGAATGATGGAAGACCTAAATGATCTTCTCGGTGACTGCGGTGTGTCTCTCAACACTAAAATCATCCAACTGGTGTCTTCCTCCTGGAATCCACTAAACTATCTCTCCTGAGATGTGCCTCTTCTCCTCAATGACAAGTCATAATCTTCATAATAATGAATTAGGTCGCTGACTTTTCTCTTATAGATTTCCAAAATCCTAATTCACTGTTGAAACCCTAATTCGTTGTTGACCTTTTCCCTTTAAGTGACTTTTACTTTATTTTATTATTCCTTGATTAAATCACTTAATTAATCATTTTACCTCTAAAAAGTGATTTATCCATCCTTATGGCTTCTCCGGCCACTAAAAGTCACCTCTCATTATCTTGTCCTGTAGTGCTCTTCTTCCCGATTTCGATGAGCTATTACACTAAGAGGTTTCTCCAAGCAATATGCCCATTATGACCTTCTTAGTGAAATTAATTAAGATATGACCCATAATAACTCAAAATTACAGAAATCGTCGGAATGCAATGAAACCAAAACCAAGTTGTGCGGAATGGATCCTGATGATGAACGATGCAAGTTGGGCCCAATAAAACCCCTCAATATCTCATGAACTCTCTGTCACCCCTATCTGGCTACTCTGGTAGGCATAACACTTTGTAAAGTTATAATGTCCTGAAATGGGGACATTACAGTCCTCCCTGCTGGAATATTGCTTGTCCTCGAGAAATAACTGAATCCAACTACATATGATACCGGGGTCCCATATCCACCTATGTGACACAAGGTAGACGCCCCTCGAGATGTGCTATCTCCAAGTGCTCACCACACATGACACCCACATGCTCCTCATGAGTAGAATGATCAATGGTTGAGGAATCTCAATCAACTCCTTGAGTAACCACTCTACTTGAAACTCAACTCCATCAAACGTTGAACTACCAAGCACTCCAATCCCTGGATCCCATATCAGAATGTCAAATACAATGCCCTGTGGAATATAGTTCTGTAACATATCAACACCATGAATCTCCTGCAAATAACACATTGCCTCAACCCGAAATGGGTCTATCCTACCAAACCATACCAAACTCAACACGACCCCCACCGACTGAACATGTTTCTTCCATAGAGAGGCACTACAAGACCTCAATGAATCACCAGTCAATGACGTTCTCTCTCCAATACTGAAACTCAATGGAAAATCAAAGTGACTCCCCCCTGCAAAAGTCTGCTCTTCTCCATCAGTCAATGAAATGTCCGGTCTTCTAATCCCAGGGTCCCATGTTAGTCTCTGACAAAGACCATCATGTCAATGTTGCTCTACTCTGATCATGACTGTCTGCTCAAAGTATCCATACTGGACCCTCCACTCCTGGATCCTCATAAGATGAAACAAACTATTGACCAAATGGACTCCCGGATCCCATGCCAAATTTGGAATTTCATCACTTCCAATCCCCACTAACTGTTGGTGTGCCCTACTGGTAATTGTTGAAAGCACTCCACCCTCATCCCAATGAGAGTCTAAATATGTAGCAACCTCTTATATGTCTTATTTCCCATGGCCTAGGATACACCCCATCACGCCCATGGCCTCAATTGTCTGCCCCTGATGATCCACCCCTATCCTGATGAATGCAATCAAGACACTCATGTCAAGTGGTCTCGACCTACCAACTCTCCATGTCCCCTGCCACTGTCTAGCTCCCCCTGTGTTGTTGTCAATGATGAAAGTATCGAGAAAGGCTATCATAAATATCTGCAACCAACTTTAGGACTGGAAAGTATCATATGCTTTGGTCAATCTAAAGGACTTAACCAAAAGCTCTTCCATCAACACCCATGGTAAATAATCGCCTGTACTAATCACTGAACACCAACCATCGAGTACAACGGTAGGTACCTCCACCAACTGCGGGTCAATAATTCTCCATCCATCATCACTCACGCAACTGCTGCTACGGTGAAGGTGATCTCCCAGATTTGTATACTTCTGCAAGGGAGAGGAATCTCCATGCTCTACTAGGTACATCTCCTCCTTGCAATCCAGTGCGTCCCCCTAAATCCCATTGTACAACTCTGTATGTCTTTGTGAACTACCACTCATCACCGCTACCTCATGCCTCTCACCACTAGTGTCAACAATGGAATCCCCAACAACACACTCCTCAAAATATAAGGCACTGAACTGCCCACTGTCCCCTGTGCTATTAAGTCCTCCTGTATGCCACTGTACGCCATCACCAATTGCGACCCCTTTCTGAATCGCACCATATCTTGTATGGGAAATTGTATCCTCCTGTGCACTCACCCTACTAATATCATCTGCGCCTGGATCCCATACAAATGTGTCCAGACACATGCTATGGTCATTTCGACCAATAAGGAGTGCATCCTCATCACTGTAGATCGATCCTGGGAGTAAGTGTCCCAAAAATTTGTCGGTCTCCACAACCTGGTCCATCAATGGAATCTCCAAGAGTGGTGATTCACTCTCCTCATACTGATAGGTATGTGTAAGGTCAACTATCTCCAAGCCATACCTCTCCTCCTTGGTCTGCAGATCCATATGTTCCTTGCGTGCAATCCCTACACAAGGCTCCTCTACCATATCAGGAATGCCACTGATATCCTCATGTGTCATGGCTAGCATAGGTGACTAAGAAGATGAAAAATGTGGCTCACTCATCATAGGAATCTCATCATTCTCCATACATGACTTCCTGGAAGCCATGTCTACACCCACTGGTAGGTCATCCAACCTCCTAATCTCATCATGTCCAAGTGCCAACACATATGAATCCTCACAAGAGTCACCACTATGCTAAAGTGTTGAATCCTCAACATTACATGATGGGGAAGATGAAGGATATGCGCTATCATCCTGTCCATACAATTGTTCCTCAGATGCACAAGAGTCACTAGCCTTATCAGACTGCTCCAAATAGGCATCTATGGTTCCATTCACATGCATCTCCTCATCCTCGTTGTCATAGTGCACCTCAACAATGTGCACCTTCCCTTTACCCCTACATATGTGATTTGGCTTCCAAGGCACTTTGAAACTGTAGAAACGCTCCCTGCATCTAATGGGTGTAGGCTCCATCTGTGCTCCTGTCAATCCACTCGCTGGTAATGATGTATCTAGATCCTTATTTGATTCCCCCCTTAGGCTGGCAGGAAAACCAACTCTGATACCACTATAATGTTCCTGACTTGGATAGTCTAGGAAACACTACTAATGTGTGTGTAGGATCAATGGTTTACAACATATAATTGATCATACAAATAATAAATGCAACAAAGGACTGCAAAGTTTGTATTATGATATCTCTGTGGATTACAAAATGGTCGAATGCGGCTGAATAAACTGACAATACTCGACTAGATCAACAAACAAAGGATCTTAGCCGGAATACAAATAAGCAACTAAAATATAATACCCAAAATATGGGAGCACTGTGGAATCAATGGATGCGCTGGGACTATGGCAGCTCTGACGGTAACTGCTGGAAGTCTGGAAAGTTCGCACTGGGAGCTATACTTCTCGGAATGGCCTGGAAACTGTCCCAAATGATGCACCCTGCTCTAGTCCTCAGTACTGGTATTAGTTGGACCCCTCTTCTAATGAATCTGGACCCTGGATGGATACCCCTGGGGGAATTGGCCCCTCTTCTTCTAGCAAAAACGTGTCCTAGTGATTCCACCGTCGGAATCGGATGAGATATGTCTCAAAACGACCACCTTGGTCTACTGAGAAATGGGTCGGAAGGGTTTCCCTTAATCTGATCTGATGCTCGCTCTGGAACCCCAAATGCACCCACCAAAAGTGTCGCACGTCCAAGTATGGAAAATGCGTCCCAGTTGATTCCTCCATCCGAATCTGATGAGGAACTAGGAAAAATATGTGCCTTTCCCTCCTCTCAAATGGGTCGGAGGGAAATCTCATAATTCTCCCTGGATGGGATAAGTCGACTAAAAACCCTTTCAGAAGTTGCGCCCTCACTTTGGATGAATGTGCCCTTGCTGCTGAACACTGTGTAACTGTTGCTGAAGAATGATGGAAGACCTGAATGATCTTCCCGGTGACTAGGGTGTGTCTCTCAACACCGAAATCAACCAACTGGTGTCTTCCTTCTGGAATCCACTGAACTATCTCTCCTGACATGTGCCTCTTCTCCTCAATGACAAGTCATAATTTGCATAATAATGAATTAGGTCACTAACTCTTCTCTTATAGCTTTCCAAAACCCTAATTTGTTGTTGACCTTTTCCCTCCAAGTGACTTTTACTTTATTTTATTATTCCTTGATTAAATCACTTAATTAATTAATTAATTAATCAGTTTACCTCTAAAAAGTGATTTATCCATCCTTATGGTTTCTTCGGCCACTGAAAGTCACTTATCATCATCTTATCTTGTAGTGCTCTTCTTCTCGTTTCCGATGAACTATTGCACTAAGAGGTTTCTCCGAGTAATATGCCCATTATGACCTTCTTAGTGAAATTAATTAAGATATGACCCATAATAACTCAAAATTACGAAAATCGTCGGAATGCAACGAAACCAAAACCAAGTTGTGCGGAATGGATCCTGATGATGAACGATGCAAGTCGGGCCCAATAAAACCCCCCAATATCTCCCAAACTCTCTGCCACCCCTATCTGGCTACTCTGGTAGGCATAACACTTTTTAAAGTTATAATGTCTCGAAATGGGGACATTACACAGAGGGATGTTCTTCATTTCTCGAGGCGTTGTGTTGTCGCTCCAAACTAGCTAACATAAAGCTTGGTTTGAGTTTCCCTTTAGCGATTCCTTCTTGTCCTTGGGAAAGCATTACTCTAGATCTTGCTAGTGGTTTTCCCATGAATGTTCGCCACCATGATTAAATTTTTGTGATTGTTGATAGATTTAGTAAGATGGAAAAGTTCATTCCTTGTTGCAAAACCAATTCTCCTAGTGACGTAGCCCAACTATTTTTGGACTTTGTTCGGTGATCCTTTAGTCTTCCCACTATTATTCTGTCTAATCTTGACTCGTGTTTTGTGGGCCATTTTTGGTGTTCCCTTTGGAAAATGTTAGGAAATTCTCTTAATTTTTTCATCACCTTTCATCCACACATTGACGGTCAAACTGGAGTGGTTAACCATACCTTAGTATAAATTCTTCACATCTATCATCACACTTCTTTGGCCAAATGGGATTTGAGTCTTACCTGATTGAAAATGCATATAACCAAGCAGTTCACTCCTCCATTGGTCATTCTCCCTTTGAGCTATGTATTGGATTGTATCATTTAGCTCCCTAAGAGTTGCCCTTATCTTTACCTCTTCTAGCCACATCCAATCTTCAAAAAGAGCAAGATAAGGCACAAACTTTTGTTCACCACTTGCAGTTTCTCTGATCCAAAGTCATTTAGATTCTTTAGAAGACTAGAGAAAATCATAAACAACTCATGGACTAGTATTGTGTTCCACGCCATTTTAAAGTTGGTGACAAAGTATGGTTGCATTTGGATAAACATTGATTCCAGGATAAAGCATATAGTAAGGTCAAGCCCATATGGTATGCCCCCTACTCAATATCTAACATCCGTCTGAAATTTCTTTTCACTTTGATCTTCCACTTCACTTGGGAATTCATGATGTGGTCAATGTCAGTTTCCCTTCTTGTTAGTTTGAGCAATTGAAAAATGGTCAATTTGTAATGTGTTTAGACTACAACAAGGAAATGTTTTATTGATAGAGAAATTCACATTCACTTTTATATTTTTTTCAGGTTGATGTACAATTTTTTACCCATTACAACCTCAAATATGGGGTTAGATAAGCAATTTTTAAACCTTTTTCTGAGTTTATATTCCTAATTGTAAACTTTGCTCGACGAAGACCGTATTATGCCTTGATTAGTTTATAATATCTAAAGATTGACATTATGCTTTTGAATATACTTTCCATGGCTCTTGTGCATTGTCATGCTTCCTTTTTTTTCCTCTTTTTAAATTTTTTATTTCTTTCCATTCAACCAATTGTTTTGAGGTTGATGGAGTCTCCAATAAAACCAATTGAATTGCTTCCTCTGATTTGTTTTAAGAGATTGTTTCCCTTTTCAAGTTTGAATTGTCTAATTTGTAGCGTCTCTTTATTCCCCCCCAAGGGTTTTTAGTCACGATAGCTTGCAAAGGAGGGGGTGGCTCTTTTTAAACTCATATACCTTGGAGGGAGGGGTAGGTAACTTTGTTGGTGACCTAGGTTTCGATTGACCACTAAGTACTCTTTGAACACACCCTTGGGGATTCATCTCATCATGTCTCCAACACCCAAGTATGTTTTTTTTCCCCTTTTTTTCTCTCAAGGGATCTCGACTTTTGTGTAGACACTTGAAATTCCTTGTCTCTAAACAAACTCTACATTTGAAAGAAAATTATCATATAGCATTTCTTGGGTATAATGGTAATCATTATAAATTGTGACCATCTAATCCATGAGGTCTTCATTGAAGTCAAGTTGTAGACAAACTCTAGCATAGGTGATAATTTTGTAATTTGTGTTGGCCTATGTTAATCTTAAGAATTTTCCAAGGGAATCTTCAATACCTTCTAAAATTAGAAAGTCTATAAATTGATGGGGTTCTCACCCAAATTGGCTTGTTCATAAGTCATTATAGTTGAGTTGACATTCAAGAATCATGGTTTGAAGAAGAAGCCAACTCTGCCCAAAACCATGGTCCATTTTCAATGACCTTGCTATGATGTTTTAGACTGGAAAATGGTAACAAGGAAACCTCTAGAACAAACATGTACCACACATGATATGGTCTAGTTGGAATCAATCCATTCAGAAATAGTTGCCAATGATGGCCACAATATATTGAATTAATGGATCAAACCCTATGTAATATTTCACTTTGTTTTGTAGAGGAGAAGGAAATAGATTTTAAAGTCATATAAACTATTCCAAGAGGCCAAGCATATTGTATCCCATCATTTTTATTAATCAGACACAAAACATGTCCTATAGAGGAAGAGGTGAAGGCCAAGCAAACACACGTTCATATTGCAATGAACCAACCATTATGTTAGTAGGAGGACCACTACCTCTGTTCCCACCCATATTGGCATAAGGATCATGGCATGTTAGAGTTTATATGTAATCACAAACCTGACTGGCACAACCAATGTGGCATAGCATATAAGAGAAGAGACGATTTTAAATTTGTTGAAATTATTCCAAGATTCCAAACAAGATGTAGCCAAGCAAGCACACATATTCATCATGCACCTAATTGACCACTGTGTTGGTAGAATGGGCCACTACCTCTAGGCTATGTGGACACCCCATTGACATAAGGACCTTGGAATGTTGGGACTTTTATGATGTCATAGACTAAACCTCACAACCACAATGGAATAGAACACAAGAGGATATGAGATTTTAAATTCATGCAAACTATTATAAGATTCCAAACATGACTATCTAATTGTTTATTGTCTTGTTTATTATTCACACGCACGTGCACACACACATCCCAAAGAGGGATGGGGGTGGGGACAGCGGCGTTAAAGCACATATATTCACCCTTCAACCAACCAATCATTATGTTAGTGTTGACGTGGGAAAAAATGCCCCATGCCAACATGAGGGAGGCTTGCCCAATGGTGGGTCCCAATCAAGCCTGCTTTTGTTTGGTATGGAAATATCCATTCGTATGTGGGCC
>ML786185.1:257796-270108 GCA_009831015.1 Picea engelmannii | reverse complement strand
ATCTAGTCCCATCACACCGTGCTTGGTAGGAGCTCCCTCTGAACGTGGAGCCATCCTCAACACCTGCACAGAACTCGAACTAGAAGATCTTCTCCTTACAACTACTCTGAACCTTGAGCTCCTAGGAGAATTCACTCCACCCTGAGCATCGGTTCGATCACACCAGCTGAGCCTCCTGCTGATGCTCAGAAGAGACTCCCTCTCTTCTCTTGGAATGCAAGACTGAATCCTTGGGCCCATCTCAGTCTCAGGAGCCTCCTGCTCCTCATTTAACTCTGAATCATATCCTGAAGGTTGTCCTTGTAACATGTACAACCTGCCCACCCGATCACCAATCAACTGTGGTTCAACTGGGTCCGCTCCCTCCCTGTAGATAAATACATGTCCTCTCTTGAACAATGTACAATATCCAACATTCTCCAAGGCTGAGACTGAGAGCAAGTTAACCCTCAACCCTGGAACAAAGAGAACTCCATCAAGTTCCAGGAATCCTCCATACTCGTGTTGGAATCTAACCTTTCCAACTCCACGTACAACTCGTGCCATCCCTCCTTCACTCTCCACCAGTCGGTCAGGACCTGTCTCTGTGATAATAAGGAATACTCGCCAGATTCTCGTCACGTGACAAGAGGATCCACTGTCAACAATCCATCTGAAATCACCCCCAAATCCTCCACTACCGACACTGGATACTAGAGTAACCAAAGAAAATTCCCTGTCATACTTGGAAGCAAAGTCCTCCATGGTTGCTGTAGCAACTGTCTCAGGCCCTTCCTGTTCCTTCTTCTTCTTCTTCCTCTCAGGACAATGAGAAGCAAGGTGCCCCAACTAGTTACAACAATGACATCTGACTTTACTCAAGTCCCTCTTAGAACTTCCTTTCTTCTTGCTCTTTGTAGCAAGAGCAACATTCTTATTAGCTCCATATGTCTTTTGTCCACTGCTCTGAGATCCTTCCCAGATCTCCTCTTGAGTGAAATCGTTCCACAGTCTACTCCAATCTGGAAGATGCTCACGACCCACCACACACTTCACGAAGACTTCCCATTCCTTGGTGAAGCCTTTCAAGGTTGTCCTCACCAACTCTGAATCCGATATGACCTCCTCAACTGCATCCATCTCATCTTTCACTTGAGCTACCCGGGTAAGATAAGAAGACACACTCTCCCCCTTACCCATCTTGGTATCATGCAACTTATCCTTCAAGGCCATTTTCTGGTTTTCATTCTTCGCCTCAAATAAGTTCTTAAGTGGATCCCACATCTCTTGGGCTGTCTTCTTCTCAGCCAAGTGTGGGGTAAGGTGGTCCTTCACCCCATCCAAAATAATCCTCTGAGCTTTGGCCTCCTTGATCTCATGCAAATCCAAAGCAATAGGATCTGTTGTGGGAGCCACAACAACAAAACTGACATAGTTCCAAATCTTGTTCTCCTTGAGAACAACTGACATCCGGACCTTCCACTGCAAATAGTTGGAAATGCCATCCAACTGATCCTCAAATCTAATGCATGCAACCATATTCTCTGTCACTGTTCAAAGGAAAACAAACAACAAATTTCCCCCTTCAACCCTTGCCCAAAAATCTCATTGTTCACTGTCACTCAGAGCCCAAGCTCTGATACCATGTATAAATTTAATGACAAAATCAACAAGTAAATAATTTTGTCATACACTTAGCAACCTAGAGATAACTGTCTTTTATGAACTTTGAAATGTCTAAACCCACATTCATAAATTACCATAAGCAGAAATACACATTGCTAAGCAATTTAGCAGCGGGATAAATACAATGAACAACAACCGTTCAACTCAGGAAAACTCAGAAATTTAGGCAATGCCAGGGAAAACCCCAATGTGGGGAAACCCAATGAGAGAGAGAGAGAGATCTATTATTCAGCTTTAGGAAAAATACATATCAGCAACAACAATACATATTCCAACAAGAGAAATCCACTTACAACACACTAAAACAACCCCCACAAATTCTGCCTTGAAATCCGTGCCAAGTCCATACTGTTGTACGACCCAGCCATAAAATATGCACCTTGAAATCCGTGCACACAGTTTGCTATACAGACTGTTCTGTATGACCCAATAGCAACAAGAAAAAACCTCTAAACAACCTCAAAAAGCGTGCCCATCTTGCCTCGATTTCCGTGACCTCTCCCCCTTGCTGTACGGATTGTACAGACTGTATGGATCCATACAGTGCGGCCTCCAATAGTAAAAAAAATCACTCAACACTCAAGCAGAAATATTTCCTTGGGATTTGTGCCCAAAATCTCTTGGGAAATGTGCCCTCTTTGCTGCCCTAATTTCCCTCTCTCAAGCTTACTCGAAAATCTCTCTCAATCTCCTTCTCAATGTGTCTTGCACACTACCCAATGCATTCTCTTATAATCTGAAAGCGACCCTTCACCTTCTCCAACCCTAGATCTAATCTTGCCTTTACAAGATCAAGGGTCATGATTCAGTCCCTCCAAAATAAATCACTTTAAAATATTAAAGCACATTTTCACTTTATAACATAAGTGCACTTTATGAAATAAAGTCACTTTAATATTAGAAGGTACACTTTATTAAAAGAACCACTTTATGAAAACCCATTACAAAGTCAAGTGTCTAGTAGTGTAGGTACAAGGTAACTTCCGTATACAAGACACACATGTGGAGTACCTCCAGAGCTAAAAAGCTAACAAATTGCACCTCCATTCCCATGAATCCCCACCACCACCCATTTGCTTGAGCTTTGTAACATGCCTCCAAAGAGGATAGTATTTTTGCTGCTTGCTTGGTTGAGGTGCTCCAGGGGTAGAGGAAATGGCACTTTGAGAAGCCATGAATGCTGCAAAAATAGTAAAAAAATCTGCCCACAATTAGAGAAGGCATGAATACTGCAAAAACACTAAAAACAATGAAAAAATCTATAAAAATTTGCCATGAATGCTCACCAAATACAGAAATGCCCACACCCTCCTTCTTGCTGCCCACAACTATCCTCTTGCTGGAAATGCACCAAAGCTTGCTCCCAATGCTCCGAACCACAACCAAAATGCTTGTTTTTGTAGGAAGCTCCTCTTGTTCAAGAATGTGTGTGGAATGAGTGAACCAAGTGTTTTCTTATAAGAAATAATGGGTTGTTAGGGTTTCTAGTTTTTTCTAGATGTTTCCTAAATCAAATTAAAAAAAAACATGTAAAAAACATCTATGAGAGGTTTCTAACTTTTAAAAAGGGAAAAACCAAAAAATTTACGCTGTTTTGGGGGACATGCGACCCTCTTGGTTGCCCGTATGGGCCCACAAAAGTCAAGAGGGGCGTTGAAATGCCGCCAAAATGTGGGTGGCCGTACCGTATGGTGTTTTGCAATCGTGAAACGTCGTACGATACAATTGCCCGCGTTTCGAAGGTGTTTCGTACCGGTTTTAGCGTTTCGGCCTGTTTTTGGGATTGGGACGCCACCCAGCCAGGCGTTTCCTGCAACTTAGGTTGGATGTCTTGATGGTGTTTTGCTTGGTATATTTTCCTATCATAGAGAGGTAGCATTGCACACTTGATCATGTGATGTTCTAGTCTCCACATTTTGTTAGATGATTGGATATATGGATCCCTTGGTAGAACTCCCTATAACTTTGGGGCCAAGTGGACATTGTATTATATTGATCATTTGGTTGGATTTATCATGACATAGAGCGCTTGGCATACACACCTTTTTACATGTGATTTGTTATTTGGATGGATGCTTGTGAGCATGGTTTAAGCTCCTTTTTCTCTGATGCCCTAGTTCTTATGGATGATTTTACACATGGATGAGTTACTTGTGTTATGAAGCATCATTCTGTGTAGAGCGCTCCCCTTCCTTCGCCCACATTTGGAGGAATATGCACACTTGTCATCACTTTATGCATGTTTTGATGAGGTAGTTCTTCTTGATGAATTGGTTGGACTCTTGGATACTTGGCACATGATTCATGGCTTATTTGACTCATTCTTCACCTTACGGATCTCCTCATGCATTATCGGTCCACACGTGTCATCTTGGAGGATTGTTTAGCACACATGTTGAGGCATATTGTTGGATTGAATGAGGGTCGTCCCTCCTTTTCATGGAGATGGTTGAGTACTCAACATATTGAGGCCTTGTACTATGGATTCATTTGCTTGATTTGAGGAGGACATCCACCCTTACACACTCTTCCATGCCATTATTGAGGGACGTACCTCTTGGAGACCTCACACTTACTACACTTGAGGGTGTTGACTTGGTGCATGCTTTATGAGAAGGGTGACATCCAATTTAGAGGTTACATTGCACATCTTTTCATTCTCATTGATGGAATGTCTCACCTTGGGAGGAGGTTCCATGGTCCAAAGCCTTCATTTTGGTACAAAGCATTTCTAAAGGGGAAGGCAATGTGATAAATATAAATATATAAAATATAATGAGATAATACTAATTAATAGATAATAACAATAATCAATAACTAATAATTAATATATAATGAAGAGACACCTTTCTAATGAAAGGTCACGTCTCTTAGTGAAAGGGCACCACTACGTGGGTATATATATATATATAGATGGCTCCCACCCTCATTTGTAATCATACTATATACTATTCATATTCTCATACATTTTATTTAATATATTATTTATCCTTATGGATTTCTTTATAACGTTCCAAATATGTTCCAAATGTTTTGGATGTGTGTGAACTGAACTGGGTTAGTTTGCCACATTCCCACTAGGGCTTATGGGGTCAAGAAGAATGCCCCTCTAAGAATTAGTCTATCTTATCTTAAAGGATTAGGGCCAAGAGACTAGAACCGTAGGGGTAGAATAATCTCTTATCTAATCAAGATAAGGTATGAAAACCAAGGCCCTACAAGAAGGGGTTTCTAAAGGGAAGTACCTTCACCAACAAAATCAACTATAGCTTGAATAAAATACTTAAAACCTTGCCAAGGAGCTAAAGGAAAAACAAAGCTAGGATTTGGGCACTTACCAAGCTAACAAAGGAAGAAGGAAGGGGTGAAACCCTAAAACGTCTTCTCTCTAAGTGGTATACTTACCCCTCAAATGGATCGATCTTGCAAGCTTAGAGAAGTCTTGAACTATCACAACAAATCTTTGATGCACCAAGAATAAAGCAAGAAAGAGAGAGATCCAAGAATTGACACCAAAACCTCCAATAGGTAGATCTTCAACAAAATTGTATTCTCAAAAAAGTAGCCAAAAACAACAACGATTTGGAGTGAAAGGAGAGCCTCTATTTATAGAGGAGGCTTCTACATCCTTCTCATTCTTTATTATTTTCTATTTCCTAAAATCTAGCCTAGGAGAATCACAAAAAATGACTTGTCATCCACAAAGTAAATGATACGAAGTCAAACTACAAGTAAAATGTGCCACATGTACAATAAACCCTCCAAGAGAGGAGGTCGTCCAACATAAGTGAGGTTGACTAGGGTGAGAAGACTTCAATGTCTCTCTCAAAGGAAAGAAAGGATCCTCAAATCATGGTAAAATCATCCTTCAAGGAAAAAAAGTCATCAAGTAAGCCAATGTCTAGCCTCGAATGTAGGGACGACCACACGTGCGAGGTAAAACTGCTCCAAAGAAGGGGATGGCTTCTCCAAATGTGCTCCAACCATTGTTGCACGAAGTGGGAGTGTTTTAGGTAGTGGGAGCATGGGAAGCGTCATTTTCCAAAAATCCTCGG
Source organism: Picea engelmannii (assembly GCA_009831015.1). Classification (NCBI taxonomy): domain Eukaryota; kingdom Viridiplantae; phylum Streptophyta; class Pinopsida; order Pinales; family Pinaceae; genus Picea; species Picea engelmannii. The sequence goes on along the minus strand of ML786185.1, from coordinate 264,388 downwards.
AAGCGAAGCGTCCCGGAAGCGTCTATTATATATATATATATATATATTTATTTATATTGCGTTTATATTAAAAAAAACATGCAGAAAGACAAAGTAGCTGCAAAATATATGAAAACATGCATATTTGTACATCAACATCAATATAGATAGAAATGGCATCCATAGTACATCAATGACTATTCATTCGAGCATCAACCATCTAGATTCTAACAATTACATACTTACAAACCAACATACAATTTTTTATGCCATATTGATATAATAGAAATCAAACCATAAACTTATGAAATGAAGTCAAAGATCCAACAACTGTCAACAATAACATGAGTCATGACCAATGTTTACAAAATAGGCCATCTAGACTGAAGTATGAAGACCGAAAGGTCCAAAACAATAAAGTTTAAAGTTTAAACTGAGCTAGTTGCTAAATAGTAAATACTATGAATCTATCATCGATAGACTATGACATATAAAGTAATGAAAAAAGAGAATCATCAAACAACTATCCCATATTCCTTCCACCGCCACGACTATTGTGTGGGCCTCCATGTGGTGGTAGTGCAGAAGTAGATGCAGATGGCCCTAGTGCTGTTGTTGGAATCCTGGACATGGGGGACCGATCTGAAAATCACTTCCAAGTGATCTCAAACAGTGAACTAGGGCTGTTATCACTGAATAATTCTACACGGAAATTATGATAGAAAATTATGGCGGAAGTACAAAGATCAGAGAGAAAACATCCATGCACAAGAGACACAAAATTCTGTTCTGTAAAATTTTCAGATTGAGAATTTCTGAGGACAAAATCAGTCCTCTCAGCAAATCACAAATTCAACAAATTTTGGAAAAACCCTTCCAACTTGCAAACCTGCTGTACGGCCTGCTCACGTCACCTGTGTTAAGTTTTTACTGTTGTTATTAGATTATTTCTAAATTACATGAGCATTTAATGCATTTTCAAAACAACAGCATAAAGAGGATCACTGAAAGAAACACAATCACAAGGTACGCAACATTTTATCCTGAGAAACTCTCATGGGGGAGAAAACCCAACAAAACTTCCTCAATAATAGATTGCCAATACAATGCCAAGACTAAGACCAAAACACCAAGAATAAACCAAGACTGAGCATGCACCTCTCTTCTCCTTCCTCCTGCAACTGCCTTCAAGATACGCGCACTAGATGAGTGAGTGTGAGTGTATTCAAATGAGGCACCATCCTCACATATAAATACAAGTTGAGGAGGCGCTAGGGTTATGTCTCTTCACTTGGTGGGGCCGACTTCTCCTAGAAGTGGTTAAACCCACTTTATAGTTACTAGGGGCCGACTTTACAAATACCACTGTACAAATGCAGTTTGACCAATCCACAAAAGGGGATTTGATCTTATATAAGACCCAACTTGATCAATCCGCAAAAGGGGATTTGATCTATTAAATAATAACTCAAATATAATTAGAATATTCTTCGAAGTTACAATATTTCAACAACTTGTATGGTTGCTGACATCACTTGTATGCACTGTACGAACTGCTGACGTCACCTGTATGAACAGTATAGACTGTTGACATCACTTGTATAGACTGCTGATGTCACCTGTACAGACTGTCCTGTACATGTGTCGTCAGCAGTCCATATAGGTGGTGTCAGCAGCCGTATAGGTGACATCAGCAGGCCATACAACAGGTTTGCAAGTTGGAAGGGTTTTTCTGGAATTTGCTGAATTTGCAATTTGCTGAGAGGACTGGTTTTGTCCTCAGAAATTCTCAATCTGAAAATTTTACAGAACAAAATTTTTGTCTCTTGTGTATGGATGATTTCTTTCTGATCTTTGTGCTTCCGATATAATTTTCTGTCATAATTTCAGTGTAAAATTATTCAATGATAACAGCCCTAGTTTACTGTTTGAGGTCATTTGGAAGTAATTTTCAGATCTGAAATTGAATGCATTGATTGCACTGAAAATGCTGGATCTGTGGAGATGATGAGATAGAAATGGAGCAGCATTTTTTGATGCACTGTCCAGTCTACACCCACATCAGAGAAGGGTCAAAAGATAAAATCAACAGTTGGGAAGAAGCTTTTCAGGAAAAAAACAGTAAGGACTACAGTGAGCATGGTGGTAAAAATGATGGATGCCAGAAACCAGATTCAGAGATCAGCTAAGGAAGGATAGGCAACGGTTAGAGCAAGCAAAGAAGGAAATGTCCAATACTTCTTTGTACCAAGATCATGGATCAAACCCGTGTTTTGTCAGTTCTTTCTTTATTTTCCATGGTGCAATATTTTTTTACCAGCCTTTTTAGTGTAGACTGACTTAGAGAATATTTACATTGCCTAGAAAGACATCTCTGAATGTCCGCATCTTGGTCCCATAGGCCAGTTGGTCTTGTGGATGGTTTAATAAATTTTGTCTTCTATTCTTTGGTTCTCCCTCGGAAACTATTTACTATGTGTGTTCATATTTTAATACTCCTTCAGAAAGGTGCAGATATATTGGGCAAACAGAGTCTGGCCTTTTTCCCTCTTGCCTCTCCCATAAAAATCAATGATCAACTCTAGTCTTTTGTATCTTGTCACAGAAGAGAAAAGACAGGCAGGAAAAAATACATAGCCAGCCACTAAGATTCTGTCCAACACAATGAGTTTCCCCTCTATAGAGAGATCCTGATGGATTCATTTCTGTAGTTTTTCTTCAAATCTTTTCAGGACCAACTTCCGTTAGTCAGTTGGTAAAATTTATTTGCCAAAGAGGATGCTTAGGTTCTGATAATCCGTCCCAATTGAATGATCTTCCATCTTGTTGTGGCCCAATCGTGATTAATCTTCCTTTCCAAGAATGATAACCTCCATTTTCTCTTCACTAATTATTTCTCCTGCTAGTAGTGAAACAGTTGCCAAAAGTTGTCTTTTAACTCTTGAATAGAAAAATGAGAGGAAATAATATGCGCCACAGATGTTGGCCGTGGCACTATGTATAAAGTTTGGGCCAGTTCAAATGTAATATAATTATGTGCATACTGTTTACGTTTCAAGTTATTTGTATGCTTTTATAAATTTAATAGTTATGCTAGAAAATCATTGTCTGTGCAGAGGTCGGAAGAAGGCTTGTATAGTCTTTTGTATCTTGCACCTAATTGGTTCCTTGGCTAAGCAATTCAGCAAATATTATAGCATTTGGATGGGAACAGCTTCTCTAGCAATTGCTTCATCCCTTTTCTCATGCACTTTTGAGACATGGATGACTGCTGAACATGAGAAAGTGAGGTTCCAGTTTACATCTTGCTACCCATAATCTAGAATAATCAATTGGGGCTCTTTATTGATGTTATTTTTTGTACTATTTGTTTTAACTTGCTGTGTTTGCAGCTGGGTTTCCGGCAAGAATGGTTGAGTGATACCTTTTGGACAATGAGCTTTGGAGGGGCAGCATCATCTCTGGGAAGTTCAGCACTTGCAAATGCTTTTGTAAACTGGAAGACCCATCATGGAATGACTCTTCCATTGGTGGCAGCTGCTATTGTTGCAGTTATATGTGCTATCTTGATTGCGAAAGGATGGGGAGAAAATATGGCAACTTTCAAAGTCAAGATTCCAAGCACAGTTCTACTTTTCGCACATTTGATGGCTGGTTAGTACAGTAAGTTCTCAACTCTCTACACTAACATGCATGACATATATACCCATTCCATCAAAAAGTTGGGATTTTATTGACAGCCGATTTTCTTGAGCTGCCTTGTGCAACGGTGCTACCCAAGGACAGCAGCAAAATTGAAATGGTGGTTATCTGTTTCTGATGGTTGTGATTTGCTGATGAGAATGGTGATAGTTTTTCTTGCTACCATATTGATGCCCCCCTGGTAATTATGTTGGAAGATGCAAGCTGTTTCATTTATTTCTTTTCTGATAGTGGGATTTGAAGTGTGACAGACAAAAGGATACTGCTATTGGCGTGGGCCCAAGTGTGCTTTGATTTTGCTGTTTCAATCTTTTGGTTTCTTTGGACTCCAACTATTGTGGTAAGCTCTCTTTTTCTGAAAGAAATCATGATGTAAAGTTTAGTCTGCTGTCTTGTTTCAATATCAGCAGACGTCAAAATTTCTCATGAATTTGTAGAAGTGCTAGAAAATGTTGTTCTGTTTTGACCAAAAGCTTCTCCTTTTTGGATTCTTTTGTTATGTGGATGAAAGAATTAACAGCGAGCATTATTATGCTTATATGAATCTATCATTTGATTGTTTGTATCTTTCTGGACTCTTTAACTGTCTTGCCAAAGCAATCAATTACAGTTTTAGCTCTGCAAACTATTTGACAGGAATTTGAGAATGCAATGTTCTATATCATCTCCTGATATAAGAGTGTAACTTACTGGGCCTGAACTCTGACACTATGAATTAACCTACAAACATTATCATGAACTAAACTTGAAGGAAAATATGGCTCTTTATTTTGCCTCATATAAGACTGGTCACTGTATCATTGGAATTTGTGGTTCCAGTTGTTCTTTGCTTTCCTCAGCTTTTCTGTTTTCATGGTGCTATGAATCATACTGCCTATGCCTGTGGTGTTCTATCTTTTTGACATTGCAATATGTACAGTACCACAAAGCAAGCTTGTTGTTTTGCACATGGAATGAAGATAAAATAAGATAAGATAAAATAAGATAAGATAAAATAGATAAGATAATAAGATAATTTTATTAATGTCTTCCAAGTGACCACAAATAGGTGAATGGGACTGTTAAGTACAATAGTATCAGTACACCGTTGGAGTGCAAAGGTCACATTGCTATAAAAACAAAAAGCAGATCTAGTCTAAAATCTAAAATCTGATAGCTAGTGAAGAATGTGCTGCTGGGAAATCTGGAGTGATGCATAGACTACTAAGGGCCAAAATCCAAAGAGCAAAAAATCCCTGGAGGGATGCCTTGGAGAGGGAGTTTAGGGGGAGCTTCAGGGCCCTCTGGACCTGTCATTGGAGGACGAGGAGGAGGAAACACTGCCCTGCAGGTCATCCTTTGTAAAGGTATCACTCCTAGCATTTGAGGTCAAAGAGAAAAATCTTGTGATGGAAGGCTGTCCAGACTCCAGAGGAACCGGTCGCCTGTGTGTCCCTCCATCTCAGGGGGGAGCTTGCTGCTGTTGTCTGGAAGCAGAGGTCTGTCTGCTGGAAGAGACAAATATTTTTTTTAAAAATAAGCGAGATGCAAAGCGCTATGGAGAGGACTTGACCACACAGCTTTGAGGCAACATCTATTGATGTATTTATTCATTTAGTGGTCATTGTACATGGTAAATAGTTCTAGATTAAGTAATAAGTTATATATATATGAATGAATGATGAATAATGATTTGATTTGATATTGAACATTGACAAGGTTCCTTTGCAGCGTGTTCATCATACTTTGAAGTCTTCTACCTGGTTGTGGAATGTGAAACCTTGATGCTCATTCACATAATACTTTCCTCTTACCTTAAGGTTAGAAGCTTTGAGTTGATTTTCCAGTGTCCGTTGATGTGTGTGTGTGTGTGTTTGTGTGTGAATGAATGAATGATGAATAATGATTTTATTTGATATTGAACATTGACAAGGTTACTTTGCAGTGTGTTCATCATACTTTGAAGTCTTTGACCTGGTTGTGGAATGTGAAACCTTGATGTTCATTCATATAATACTTTCCTCCTACGTTAAGGTTAGAAGCTTTGAGTTGATTTTCCAATGTCCGTTGATGTGTGTGTGTGTGTGTGTGAATGAACAAATGATGAATAATGATTTGATTTGATATTGAACATTGACAAGGTTCCTTTGCAGCGTGTTCATCATACTTTGAAGTTTGAAGTCTTCGACCTAGTTGTGTAATGTGAAACCTTGATGCTCATTCATATGATACTTTCCTCCTACCTTAAGGTTAGATCAGGGTTGCCGAAGCGTCCCCCCCCGGTCTGGAACCCCGAAGCGCGCTCCGAGCGGGAGCATCCCCGAACTGCGCTCCCTCCTGCGCTCCGACCCTCCCGAACCGCGCTCCCGTCCTCCAATCCACGCTCCCTGCCGCTGCCCGAACCGCCACGCTCCCGCTCGCTCCCGGAACGCTCCCACCCACGCTCCCTAACCTACAGCCAACGCTCTCGAAGCCCAGGAACCGCGCTCCCGGAGCGCTCCCAAACCCACTCGGGCGCTCCCCGAAAATGAGCCCGAAAAAGTGAATTTTTTTGGGTTTTTTTTAATTTATTTTTTATTTTTTTGGCTTTGTGTGTGGGCCCTAGGGCATTTTTAGGGTTAGAGAGGGGAGATAAAGCACAATCTCTCCCTCTTTTTCCTCATTGTTTCATCCAGTGTTACCAGAATCGGACCGGAACCGGCAAAACCGGCCGGTCCGACCGGTTTCAGACCAAAACCGGTTCAAACCGGACCACAGAACCGTTTTTGGCCGGTTCCGTACGGAACCGTTTTTTTTCCTTGAACCGGCCGGTTCCGTACGGAACCGGTTTTTTCTGCTAAGGAGGCCCGCGGACGCAAAATTAAGATAAATTTTGATTTTTTTTAAAAGATTAGGGTTGGGGCCAAGCTTGGGAAGCTTCTAGAATTTTCTA
>ML786185.1:198280-220430 GCA_009831015.1 Picea engelmannii | reverse complement strand
ACAGCGTTACCCACTAGTATCTTTGCAGAAATGAGAAGGCTGGCTCGTGATGAGACCCCCTTTCCTTTGGCCATGTAACCAAAGGTCACTGCCCTGGTTTGGTGACCAGATGGTGGCAATGTCATACTGCTAAATACCTATGACCATAATGGGCCGGCTCGTGATGAGACCTCCCATCCTCTTGGTTAGGTCTTGCATTTATTTATTTAGTTATTTTCTTAGGGTCCCTTAGTTTCTTATCGAGAGGCTTTTTATTGCCTTCTCATGGATCCCCTGGGCGAAGCATCTCGAGGTTTTCTTTTCCTATGGCTTTTATCTTTTACCAGCTGCTTTTACCCCCTGGGCCTTTAGCCCCTTCTTCCCACAAGACAAGATGTACCCTGGAAGGTCATCCTAATGGCCAGACTAGGGGAATGGGATGGATGAGCGGGATATAAGATGGAAAAGTGATAAGATGGTGGGAGCGGACGATGGCTCTGCAAACCCCCCTTGGTGGCTAACCAAGACCCATGAATACCGGCTTTCTAAGTTGCCCCATCAATCACCCCAACAATGGTCAAGTGGATTAGTGTAAGATCCAAGCAGTCATCCGAAATGAAAGAAACCTAATGCATACATAAGAAGGTTGTAATGATCAAATATGACACATACCATGATACCTCGGACCAATTACCTCATGGAGCAAGAGTCCTCTCTGATGCAAGCCCAGGCCGGTAGTGATGGAAGCTGGTACTGTTGACAGGACAAAGCTAGCTGAGAAGAAGAAAGATGGGCCCTTCAGGGCCATGCTCAAGTCAATCTGCTCTCGGTACTCCATGTCTAGGACCATGTGGGCCTCGAGACATGATCTCCTAGTTATCCCTAGATATCGGGGATAACAGTGCCCTGCACCTTTGTTTTCAATGCAACCTTTTCTCCAAGCCCATTATTTGCCATTAATTAATTACAGTCCAGAACAATTGGGTACTCCAAATGGGTAACATAAGACTTGAAGGCAGTGCCACAATGTCACTTGAAGCCGGAGGTACACAAAGTTCCATGTGGGTAAAGCAAAGGGTATACCGCACTTGTGTAGATCTCTCTACCAGTGGGACATTTATATATATGAAATTAGCTTTTGCAGGTCTTTAATTCTTTTAAGAGAAACGTTTCATTGTTCTCAAGAACTCTTTGGGCGAGCATCTAGAAGGTTATAATTTTGGCTTTTATCTTTTGTCAGCTACATTCTCTCTGGGCCTTTAGCCCCTTCTTCCCATTAAATGAGGTACAATTCCTTCTTGGGTCAGTTTACCCAAAAATCCCAAAAGATAAGGAAACGAAAAGGATGAAGTGTGAAAAATGATAAGTATGATCGAGAATGGTATGATGACTCATCAAGGAGACCTCCCAGTAGCAAACCCATCCCCAAGGGTGACCACTTACTAGGGCACAATGTCAATCACCAAGGAAAAACAGGGCAAAGAGCATAATTTCCAAGCAGATGTTCTCTAATCAAAAGCAACTTTAATTGCAACATACTCAAATGCCTTAAGTATTAAAGTGACACTTACCACAATACCTGACTTGTACCTCATGGAGCAAGATCCATTGTCTTCTGGAAGCAAGCTGATGTGGTGAATGCCATCGCGACAAACAAATAATGTGTGGTGGTGAAGTGGGTCTCTGTCTTTGCATGTGGACGTTTTCAATCATCTGTCTCTTGGTACTCCATGTCTGCAACCTGAGGGCCTCGAGACATCATCTCCTCAGTGATCCCTAGAAATAGGGGATAACATATCGAATTGTTTTGGACTTTAATTAATCAATGGCAATAAATAGGATTGGAAAAAGTTTGCATTGAAAACGAAGGTGCAACACACCCTTAATAAAGACACCCATAAATGAGATAATACAAACCCTTGTATGTCATGAACCCCATGCCCAGGAGTTTTACCCCCATCCACTTCATATTCTTTACATGGCTTAGAGAGGATCCACCTAGGAAACACTCCTTGACTTGAGGAATGATTCACCCAATAGGTCACCATGACAACCCTCCCATACCTAAACTTGGCAAGTTGCATAGGATCTTTGAGCACTTGTTTAATTTGAAAAGGTAATTTTGATGCACATGTTTAGGTGGCTCTTGTATTAAAAGTGATTTTACTTGGCATGGTACATTTGACTTGAGACCTGTTGACCACCTATTTCGACTAGGGGTCAACTCCATGTACCATGAAGATATGTACCTAGTGGTACAACCAGTTTGAAGACTTTTGGTTCAACAGGGAAATTTTTTCTCTCGACACGTCTTTCTATGTACTCGGAATGTCCTCTCCCCTGCGTGGGATAATATTGTAATATGCTAGCATGAGTAAATTTTTGTCTAGTTACCTAAGACTTTATTATTAGGGAAGTCCTTTCATCGAGTGTTTTTTTTCCTCAGGTAGTTAACCTTGCTTAACTACAATTTTAATTATCCTTGAGTTTTTCACTCACAATAATTCTCCAAAGTGGTTAAAGGCGTTCTAATGATCGAGCCCAAGAGGTGACTAAGGTCTAGAAGTGTTTTAAATGACCATGCTGGACATCTCCTAGAGTCTTGTCGAATTTTGTTAAGTTTTGATAGGATTTTTTAAATAATTAAAATTCCCACAAACTGGGGATTTTTAATTATTTTTGATGTAAAATGTAAAAAAGTGGTGATTGGGGATTTTGTATAGGGGTATGAGTACTCAAAACAAATGGTTTATAAACCCCTACACCCTTGGACCAAGTCTCAGCTCATTTGGACAAGTTTTGCTAGGCCATTGTCCATGAAGAGTCCGAGTCGGTAAAAAATCAGCATGTAATTGGCTAAATTAAAATAGCCAAATTTTGTAAAAGTCACTAAAATCATGAGAGAGAGTGGGAAAATGATTTCTAATGTTTTTCTTAAGTTGGGAAAGTGATTTTCCACTTAGAAGACCCCCCTTTGCCAAGCCAACAACCTCAAGTGATCATTTCCTAAGAAGAGGGGCGCCCCCCTTGCTCATGAACTCATGGAAAATTAAAAATAATGCAAGAGGGCCCCCAAAACTTTGGTGGTACCCCCCTTTGACCCCAACTTCACTTTTGATGAGTGGGAAAGGTGTTTTCCCCCTTCCCCATTCACCCCTCATAGCCTCACCCATTCACTAACCCTAAAAGTGTGCCCCCCTTGAAGAGACACTCCCCCCTTGGATTGATGACACTTGGAGCTCATCCAAGTGGGGTCTCTCCTCTTCCTCATCTATAAAAGAAAACCTCTCCTCCTCATTTCATAATCAATTCTTAGAGCAAGTCTATTATGCCAAAATTTCTCCCATTCTTTTCCCTCTCTCTCTCATTTTCTCATTGTAAATCTTGCTACAAGTATTTGTAGCAACATTTTATGGATAATAAAGGAAGCTTTGGAGGATCAATTGTGTGCATTGGGAGTCTTCTTGATGCTCTTCATGGTGTTCTTGTGAGGTGATATTGTGCATTTTATTTCTTGTATTTTCTTGCTTTCACTAGTTAAACTTGGGGACCCAAGCAAAGTATTTTGCTTGGGAATAATTAGTAGTAGTATTACTATTAGTTTTGTGGTAGTTTCTTTCAAGTCAAGCAAAGTATTTTGCATGCTTTTAAGATGCTCTCACCTCCTTGTGTCTTGTGTAGCAAGAAGTATACTTATTTGCAGGTCACTAGAGGATTGGAGGAGTGATTTTCAGAGTGGGAAACTCACTCATTCAATCAACCAAAGTTTCCATTATTTTCCTCTTCTAACATCCACCATTTTCTTCTCTTTCATAAGCATTCTTTTGCTCTAGAATAATCATTTAAAAACTCACTTTTATATTCAAATCTCTCTATTTAAATTTATGTTTCATTGAGCTAAAATAATTTAAGAAGATTCTTGGTTTTTGTAGCATTTTCTAGCAAATATGGTTTGCTGATTTTAATGCAGATTTTCAACAAGAAGGAAGAGGTGTTACTTGTTTTGAGCCCCCAAGGCGAATTGACTTGTCCTTGTAGGACCTTGTTTGATGGACGTTGTGGGGGAGCAAGCCTAGCTTGGGCCTTTGTTGGGGTAAGAAGCCCACAAATTGGATGCCATGACCCACACCTTGGGAGCAGTTGGATGATGAACGTTGCCTTTGGAGGCAAGAGAAGGCACCTTGGACGATGAGACCTAGCCCCTCTTATCCCAACATTTGACCTTTGAAGGTCAAAATGTCCTCTTCTAGGGCTTGACGTCACATTGGGGGCTAGGGTTTGATGATGGTGGTGATGACTTGATGGAGAGTTGACATTTTTTGAAGGAAATAAGCCTTAGCTCATGGAGACATGGCCTTTGGAGGCCCAACAACTTCTCCAAAATGCTCAACGACTTTCTCTCTAGCCCAAAACGTCACCCTTAGGGCATGGCATCACCTCTAAAGGGGGGTTTTAATTTTGTAATTTCAAATTATGAATGTAAAGGGGCAATTAGTGGAGGTTGGCCTCCCTAATTGTGTTTTACCCTAAAGTTAAGTGGACAAACTAATTTTAGGAGGTCTTGTATAAATAAAGGCCTTGTGACATTTCATTTGATCATAACTCACTCTCTCTTGAGTGAGAGACTTGGCTGAAATTTTCGCCCCTCTTGGGAAAATGACATCTCTCTCTCTTGTGCAAATTTTGAATGCTTAACACTTGTCTTTGGAGCTAAAGTGGTGCGCTATCTCTTGGATGCTTGTTTTTTGCTATGGTGATGGAATGTTCTTGGTAGATAAGGGTTTATCTTTCTATTTTCTTGGAATAGATAAGGAATTTCTGCATATTGTTGGTGTTTCTTTCTTATTTCATGGATATTCTTGCTTAGACCCTTGGAGGAGTATAAGGGTATACACCTTCCACCAAGTCTATCATTATTGTTAAGTGGATAAGCTATTGCAAAGGTTGCTAGAGGAGTAAAAGGGCTTACACCCTCCTAGATTTACCTTGCTCTAGGGAGTAAAAAGGCTTACACCCCTAGAGAAGTAGTAGATCTAACCTTACACAAGAAGACTCAACCCATTGACAAGGCACTAATCTAGATTTGCATTGGAGAAATAAAATCATTGCATTGGTATACGTGATTTTGAGAGATATTGTATTTGTTATAAGCTTGCTTATGCACTAAGGGCGTCCTCTTTTAGCCAATGATTTTATTGCTGTAATAACTTTAATGCTACAGCCATTAGGGCTGCAACAAACTTCACTTTCTTTCATCATTTACTCACTTTTCCACTGTTGAAGTTTACTTATAAACTTAGATTACCGTTCTACTGCTCACTAGCTATCTTTTTGATGGTTTACTTGTTGATTTCTATGGTTGGAACTTGCTGCTGTAGCAATTGTTTGCTACAGCCATAAGGCTGCCCAAATACTTTGCTGATAACTTCATTTAACAGCCCTATTTCACCATCAAAGTTTGTGCTTAAATATTGGAAAAATATCTACATGCTTAGTGCTTAATTATCCAATAATCTTTTGATGACTTTGATGGTTAGTTGTGCAGCTATTGTAATTTTCTTGTTGCTGATATAACTCTGATATATGCTGCAGTTTTGGGACAACAAGCTTACCTTGTTGATTTCCCTTAGGTTTTGAGGCTTGTCTTGGTGGGCTAACATTGTTTTGCAGGTACACAACCATTGGCAATCATTTACCCTTCCACAAGACTCTTCTCCAAGCCTCTTTCCACCTCCAAACTTGACTCATAGGGGTTTATTGGTCATCCTACCACTTTCCATCTCAGACCCCCCTAGGGTCACCGGGATTCCCCCCTTGTGATGATTTATCATCACTAAAGCAAGGGGAGTATCTATCTAAGGTGACAGTGGGTAGTTACTCCCATAGTTATCTCATGTTTGTGGATTGGGTCGGGCTTTCCCAACCTACAATCTGTGCGATAACATGCAATAGAAGGCTTGAAGGTTCAAACCCTAGGACTATACCATCATAGGCCCAGGACCAACCTTCTAGGAGACAAACCCTAGAGTTTATACCCTCATAAACCTTAGGTGCCATCCTATTCTTCTAAGACATCTAGCACAAGATCAAATGGAAACTAGACTAAACCTTAAAGTTTATCCAATCATAAACCCTAGGATTTAAACTAGCCAAAGACAAGGTCTAGGGGGATAAATAATCCCTAGGCTAGGTCTTAAATGCTTCAACAAGGTTTAAGATGAATGAAGTAAGGGAAGGTCATAAACAATCTTAATCCTTCCTTAAGGTTTCTGTTATAAACATAACAATAAACATAATAATGTAATAATACAAATCTAATTAAAATTAAAGAAAGATCAAGGGACACGTACCTACAATTAAAATTTTTAAAAGTCGATGTACAAATTATGTACACAACCGCTGCACACATGTTGTTTTTTATATTCGTAGTACTTGTTTTTTATATTCGTAGTACTGTCAAACCTATTAAAGAAAAATTCCTTCCAATGGAATAACAAGGAAGAAAAATGTTTTGAGATGTTGAAAAAGGTTATGTCATCTGCACCTATGTTAGCAACCCCAAATTTTACAAAACCCTTTGTAGTAGAGTGTGATGCTTCAAGTTTTGGAATAGGAGCAATGTTAATGCAAAATGGCCATCCAGTAGCTTTTGAAAGTCGAAAGCTCAACAAAAGGGAAGGCTTAAAGTCTACATATAATAAGGAAATGCTCGCCATTATACACCTGTTAGCTAAGTGGTGACAATATCTCTTAGGAAGTAAATTCTCAATACATACTGATCACAACAATCTTCAATACCTACGACAACAAAAAAATGTTGTCTACCGAACACCAAAAATGGATGGAAAAACTTTCCACCTTTGATATGGAAATATTACACAAAAAGGGGAAGGACAATGTAGTTGCTGATGCACTATCACGAAAGGATGACGAAGTAAGAGCATATGCAACAACAATGGTGATTCCTAATTGGTTAGATGAAATTTGAGTTGAATATGCCAAAGATCCTGAATCTAATTCAATAATCAACAATTTAGACCAAAACCCCAAATTTGAATGGAAAAATGACATCTTATGGTACAAGGACATAATCTATCTAATTCCATCTTCAAATTTAAAATGAAAGTCTTAAAGGAGTCACATAGCTCCCCAACAATAGGACATGTAGTTTTTTTCAAGACCTACTATAATGCACGACAATCGTTTTATTGGAAGGGATGAATAAGGATATTCAAAATTTGTTGCCGAATGTAACACATGTCAAAGAAATAAAAAAGAAAATGTTATGACTCCAAGGTTACTTCATTCTCTACACATTTCTGACAAAAAATGGGAAGAGATATCGATGGATTTCATTGAAGGGATACCCATGTCTGACGTGAAGGATAAGATTTTTTTCGTGGTTGATAGATTAACCAAATATGCACATTTCATGACAGTAAGGAAAATTGACTCAACAAAACAAATTGTAGATATCTTTTGCAAAAGCATTTATAATTTGCATGGTTTTCCGAAGGCTATTGTCAGCAATAGGGATGCAAAATTTAAAGGAAATTTGTGGAGAGATTTTTGCAAACAAACAAGAATATCTCTTAATATGAGCTCAGCCTGCCATCCACAAACATATGGTTATACATAAATTATAAATAAATGCTTAGAAACTTACCTCCATTGCTTTGTAACAGAGAAGCATAATACGTGGTCCATTTAGTTGAATGGTGGTATAATTCTACATATCACACTTTCGCTAAAATGACCTGTTTCTAAGCCTTATATGGTTATGAACCACCCAAATGGAAAGAGTTTGCACTGATTGACACTAAGGTCCAAGCAATAAAGTCCAAGCAATAAAGAATCAAGTAGAGGAAGAGCAGAAAATCATCAAAATATTATAAGAAAACCTAGCAATTGCTCGTAATTGAATGAAACAACTAGCAGACCAACATAGATTAGAAAGAGAGTTCGAAGAAGGCGATTGGGTGATTGTAAGACTCCAACCTTACAAACATTTATCCCTTAAGCAACAAGGGAGGAACAAATTGGCTCCTGAATTCTATGGACCTTTCCAAATTAACAAAAAAATTAGCGAAGTAGCTTATGGATTGGAATTGCCAGACAACTGTCACATCCATAACGTATTCCACGTATCATATCTCAAGAAGGAGCTGGGACAAGCCCATCTAGTTCAAACATAAATCTCTGAATTCGATGACGAAGGGAGAATTATTCTAGAACCATAAGGTATTCTTGCCACTAAGGAAAAGGTGTTATGTTTTAGAACCATTAAAGAATATCTCATCAAATGGAAAAACCTTTCAGAAGAAGATTCATCGTGGGAATCAAAACATTTTCGTCGACAATACCCATCACTACCCTTGCTTTGAGGACAAAGCAAATTTTAAGGAGATGGCAATGTTATAAACATAACAATAAATATAATAACGTAATAATAACAATCTAATTAAAATTAATGAAAGATCAAGAGGCATGTACCTCTTCACCTCATGACCAGTCAATGCTATAAGTAGACTGTCACGAAGCTCATTGTATCATCATCTTTTTATCAATTATCAATCAATTTATATTACAGAGTATTCTATCTACAAATTAAATAAACCTAGTTGTTGCTACAATTTCTAACAGAATGAACCAAGAATACAAGATAACATGCAACTATTAACCATCTAATAGCGCATCCACCAAGATATACCATGAACCAACACTTAAACGTGGAAAGAACACTTACCAAACCAAGTCACTATGCATGAGGAAACCCTAGTTTCATGGATCGTCCACCAAAAACAAGAGAAGCATCCACAAAATCATCCATCCACAAAATTCCTTAATCCTCCATCCAAGACACCAATCCAAGACCAAAATGCTCCAAGAAATTTCAGACCTCTTAAGGGATTTCTCCGTCAAGTTGTGATGCTCAAATGATAGGAAGTGCACCTCTATTTATAGAGGAGGTGCTCAACTTCCTTTACATCAAAAAATTATCTTTTTTAGCTAAAATCACCTAATCCAGCCTATGGAGGGGCAAAAGGCCCTCTTCTACAATTAATTAATCAAAAGAAAACCAACTAAGGGCTTTTCTTGCCACATGTACAAAATCCAAGTGGTATGGGCACCTAAAGATGGGACACATCATCAACATGTCTTCTGCTTGTAGCATCCAGCCTCCAAAGGCCCTTCAAGGGTGACAACTTCTCCAATAACCCAACAAAGTGCCCCAAAGGATGTTATCTAGCCTCCAAAGGTTTCCTCAAAACACGAAAATACCCAATCTGCTCCTCCTATGTAGATACATGGACCCCCAAAGCACAGCCCCCCTTCAAAATGAATGCTTCAACAAGTAATGCATGCAAGAACATGATGCTCTAGTCAGCCCTCCCTACATTCTTCCAAATTTGAAGGTTTCAAAAGGTCGGATCTGCTTCAAATCTGTGCTCAAGCTAGTTTTCCGTATTCCCTTAAACTTATATCAGGTCGGCTCCAGTTTTATCAAATTCACTTGAAGGTCGGCCCTAATCTATTATCCCAACATCCGAACACACACACACACACACATCACAACTTTAATTTTAATTTTAATTTTTACATAAAGTGTTTACCCAAAAACGAGTTCAGCAACTCGACCTCTTTCAGAATCTCTGCGATTTCCTCAGTCAAACTAATGCCTTCTGTATTCAGTTTGCTGCACAGGTTTCTCCTGAGATTCTTGCATGGTAAATGCAATTTCCAGAACTCTGTTTAGGTTATTCATTGACTACATCTGTAATAGCCTTGACAAATATAGCAGGAACTGACAAAAGTTCTGTCACATAAGCACTGCAACACCCTTCATGTCCTTGATTGCTGGTGTACTCATCTTCAGGGTGCTTGTGGTCACAGTTATGGCAGTTGTGATTATTTGCGAAGAACCTTTCACCTGTAGGGGTTGTTACCAGTGAATTTTATTTTACTGAGCTGCTATCCATAAACATTTTCTTGGCACCCAAAACACTTTTCTTAGTTGATGATCCAGACCGGTTTTCATAATGCTTCATTAGAATGGGATGACCCACACTCTCCAAATGACCTCCAACTGTCCTATGACATATCTGTTGCAAATTCTGGGCAAGAAGCTTGCATTTGCCATGTCATATCCTCTCCTTTTCTGGCTGGAAAATGTACATGAATCAGATTTGCACCTGGTGACAAATGCTGTGATTGAGGGTTCAGTTGCAGATGTGAGTCTCCTTTTTACAACTGTGTACAGGAGTTAGCATGCTCCTCCTTCAATTGCTATCAATACACTGAATTTGATCAAACAAATCATTAAAAGGAAGCTTCAAATTAATCCAGCAGTTAGGCTTTCGTATGGCCTTTTAAGTTGTACTCAAACCCCAACATTACCAAGTCAAAACGACAGAGTTGGTACACTTAACTCCTCTTTCCTTCAACCGCTTATCATGCATTGGCAAAGCTTCACTCATAGAAACTCCTTCAGTGACCTGCCCTTTTGAATGCCGGCAAGCTCCTTGCCAAAATCAGTCAGTAGAGGATGAATAACAGGTTTAACGTAAATATGAAAATGCTTCTCCATTCTTCCAGTCATGCCATTAACTAGAACCAGAAGGAAATTCAATCATCACCTGTGGACTAAGACGTGTACCCATGTGAAAGGTTGCCTCAAAATCTGAAGACTGCTTTCTGATGGCAACATGTAGTCCTGATTCCTTCCCTGCTTCAACATATATGTTGGTATGTATGACAACTGAAAGCTCGCGGAACATACACAGGGGCATCTCTCTGACTCTTTATTGCTGTGCAAACTCCAGTAGTGCCATAAAAGTTGAAACCTGCAATTCTATTTGGTGACCACATTAAAGGAACCTCGTGGCTTCTTATCATTCTCTATTTGGAAGGTTATCTTCTTTATTTTCCACACAATTGACTGCTTCCCTACCATGAGCATCTACAGCAACCATCAAATAGATATCACCTATGGAATGATATCTTTGACCTGTACTACCTGATTGTCCAGAACCTTTTTTCTTATTTTTATCCAACAAAGGGTGGGAAACAGTTCCTACCCTCCAAGTATTTACACACTCGGGATCTTCATTGTCATTTGGGACTCCCCATCGTCCTCAGATACAAACCCCTAACCCTCTTATGGGTGGTCAAATTCCTCCTCATCCTTGTCTAGCATCCATGTTTAAACCATTGGTCCTACCCCCTTCAGACCACCTTGGAGACCTACTTGATGGCTACCTAAAATTTCTACCAAGATTCAATGGAGAGAACAACATTACTGTTGAAGACCATCCCACCGCTTTCCAATATTTGCATGGACAACTTTTATGTGGAGGATGACTATGTTTTCCTTAGAATGTTTGCCCTTTCTTTAGAAGGAGAAGCCAAGAAGTGGTTCAAGAACTTGCCAAATGGTTCTTTGAGATAGTTGGTGCAATTTCATGAAAAATTGCTAAAAAAGTGGGGGGTTAAAAAGGATTATATGTATTATCTCACCAAGTTCAACACCCTGAGGAGGAACAATGGTGAAACAGTCCCTGAGTTCACTAGAAGATTCTGCAAGTTATATCATCAAATACCTGAAATTGTTAAACCTTCAGAACCTATAGCAATGGTGGCCTATGCTGCTGCTTTCGAAGCCCACTTTGCTTTATGTCTCAGAGAAAGAAAGTCAATTGATTTGGATGCCCTGTTCAATGACGTTGAAGATATGGAAAGCAACACGAAGGCCTTAGGGATACAACTCAAGACTAGGCAAGACCCTTCAGAAAGAAGGGACTTCCAAGATATAAGGAAAGGTAAGGAGACTGAGACCTCCTTGACCACTCAAGAAGCCTTATCGATGGAGGAAGTGACCAAGCTGTTAAGGTCTATGGCTAATGACCTCACCAAGGTAAAGCAAGGGCAGGTTGCCCATGCTTTTATAGGGCCTGCGGCAAGGACACTAAATCAACCCCTTAGAAACCAACCTCAGTTCAGGAGGACTCCAAATATGTTGCAAAGACAGAATAAGCCAGAAGAGCCTGACCTACCACATACCTCAAGTGCACAAGCCAACATGATGGTTCCTCCATGCCTTTACTATGGAGATTACTATGAATGAGAAGAAGAACTTGTAGATCAACTTATGGACCTCAACATGATTTTTCATCTAGATGATAATTTTAACATGGTAAGTGACTCTTTTCCCCTTCTTGGATCTGAGGGCCTCTTCATGATGGAGGAACAAGAAGAAGAACCCTAAGGGGAAAATATCTTCTTGCAAGAAGAGGAGCCCTTGGATCTATCCCTAGCCTAGCTACGAATGGTCTCTGATAATATCATGGTTGAGGTGAGGAGGAAGTATGAGTTGAGACCCAGGTTGAATGCCCATAATTTTATGAGGGAAGAAGTACCAAGGATGCTTGAGAATACTAGAAGAGAGGAGCTCAAGGTTCATGAAAGTTCAAGGAAAGAGGCAATGCCTAGAGCATCTGATTTTGGGTGTCCAGTGCTTCCAATAAGAGAAGAATCTAAAGCAGTTGAGTAGTCTAAAGGCTCCCTCATTCTAGGAAATGGAGGGAAGGTCCCTGTGCCACAACAACCTAATGCCATCTTGTCCAAGCCACTCGGTGCTATCAAGGCTACAGATATAACACCTCCTGTTCCTCCTGCTTTCATTATCAGGTATGAACTCAGCAAAATAAAAATTCCAATGCCTCTTTTGTAGTTATTAAATATCTTGTTTGTAGAAAATAAGTGTTTACATTTTTTAGGCTAAATGGGCAGCCTCAATGTTCACCTGCCAAACCTCAGCCACCACAGGCTAGAAATGCTGCCCAAGGGCCTAATGTGATGGCCTTATATGGTGAAGCCCCCTTGCAAGTAGATCAGATCAACCTCCAAGACGATGCCCCCAAGATAATACTGGGAAATCTACCAAATGATAACGACCAATTAACCCCTCCTTTCTACATCACCTTGGAGCTTCAAAACCTTCACCTCCATAATTGTTTGTATGATTCCGAGGCCTCCCATTCCCTAATGCCTATAGCAACCATGGGGAAATTCGGACAGGGCATCACTAGACCATACAAAGACTTGTATTCTTTCGATTCTAAGAGAGTCCAGTGCCTGGGAATGATTAAAGATTTGGTGGTGGGAATCATGCAAATTCCTAGAGAATTTGTAATGATGGATGTAGTAATTGCAGATGTCCCTCCCACTTATGATATGCTACTATCTAGACATTGGGGCATTTCTGTAGGGGGCAATATCCAATTTGACCTATCATATGCCACCATCCTTGTCTTTGGGGGAGAGACCCGCTGCTTGTACAAAAAGCCTAATATGACCCATGTTATTAGCAACCCTGAAAATCCCTCTTAACTTCCCTTCCTACAACACCGACAATATAGGAAACTTCATGCTTAGTCATGAACCCCCAACTGCTAACAACCATGTTCCTTTGATGTGTGAAGGAAAAAACTTTGACCCTTTTGATGAAGCCTGTAACAGAGAAGGAAATGGGGCAGGTGTCCTACTAATCTCACTGAAGGGAAGAGTGTTCCTGCATGGTTTTCAAACTGGAGTTCGAGTGTACCAACAATGTGGCTGAATATGAAGCTTTGATGCTGGGATTAGAAACAACCAAAAAGATGGGGGTGAAGCAACTTAAAGATATTTGGAGGTCCTGAGTTGATTGTGAATCAAGTGAGAAAGAAATGGCAGACCAAACATCTGAGGTTGAGAGGATACAAGCATGATTCTGGGATATGATGGATAACTTCTTTGGCGCTGTCAATATTGTTATCGTGGGATTTGTACTTGTTCAAAGCCCAACACAAGTAGGTCAAATCTTGCATAACTACAAGATAATCCACCAGTCACCTTAGTAGGAAATCCCCACGTTTTAGTGGTGGATGAGGTCCACCACAGGGGAGACGTCCCAGTCCGGTTGGATCACGAGAAAATATCCCCTCGTGAAAATCATCTTCTTTTGACCTAAAGATGTCAGTTAGCAAGTGATATAGCCAAGCTTGGAGCACCCTCTCACTGGTTACCTAAGTCAAAGGTCCATGTCTGGAATTGAGGCAAAGGGAAGTATTTTGGGTACCTGCCTGGAATAAGAACAAATATAGCATATATATAGCAATTTCCAAGTACCAGTATGATAGTAATACCTCAAGAGACAGTGGACAATGAAAATATATGCTAGCTGATACAAAATTGCAGCAAACTAACAGCCTACAACAGAAAATAGTATTTTGTAACAGCCACAAGAAATTTAGTTCAGAATTGCATGAAATTACAGTGTAAACTTAGCATATGTTTGATGGAACAAATTCCAACCATCCCAAGCAATTTCTGAGTGAGTTAAGCTAATGTTAGACTAGTGTATGCAGCAAACTTAAGTAAATTAGATGGCTGTAGCAGTGTTTTGCAACAGCAGCAATAAAGTTAGTATATTAAGCTAGTCTAGGGTTAGAAGAAGTTAGTAAAAGCCTAAGAGAATGATGTTTGAGAGTTTGTTTGATCAAATTCCTTCACAAGAGCAATGAAACTAGTGCTTTTGGGCTATGGAGTCATTTACAACAACGAGGATGATGATAATAATGTCCAAGATGTAGGGCTTGAGATCTAAGGTGCTAGCACCTTAGGGCCTTAGATCTCAAGAAGAAATTGCTAAAGTGCAAGAACACTTGGGCCTTAGCGAATCTTTCTTCCCTTCTAAGACTTTCAACTTTGTTACAACAAGCTTCTAGAATCAACTCCTAAAGTGCTAGCACTTTAGGGCTTTAGGAGTTTACCTTAGATGAGGTTTCTTAACAAATCAATGGATGAAATCATCTAGAGAGAGGAGGAAACACCTTATGCTCCTCTCATAGGGTTTAAACAAGCAATATATCTTCAATATGAACAAGTAACATTTACCACAAACATCCAAAACATGAAAAAAAATTGCAGATTTTACTTACTTCACCAAGATTTAACCATGCACAAACCCTAGTTGCAGAAAATTTCACCAAGAATAAACCAAGAAACATCCAAACTTGCCTCCAAGAGATAGCGCACAAGTAAAAGAGACCAAGAACTCCAAAGATAGCGACAATTCCAGTCCAATACCCTCTTGTGAGAGGAAAGTGTTATGAAAAAATGAATGGTGGTTAGCCATACTTATATGGGAAGTCCTAGCCACCAAAATACTTAATCCAAAAGTCATGTCTTTTCAATAAATGAGCCTACTTCTTAATTTGCCCATTCAAATCACAAAAAAATCAATTTTTACAAAAGTAAACCCTAAAAGGTTGACGCCATCCCTTCTTAGGGTGACGTTGAGGTCCAAAGTTGAAATGTTGGGCTGGAAATGTGCAACGTTGGGCCTCCAAAGGCCATAAATCACGCCACACGTGCCAAAACGTCCTATCATAAGCCCTTTTCATCGGACCCTATCTCTCTTAATGGTGACATCATGTGCTAGATGGGTGACGTCTAGGCCTCTAAAGTTCAATGTCCAAGTGGAAGGTGGGAGCTCACCAACAAGTCATGCCCAGGTGCCTCCAAAAGAAACACCCTCAATCATCAAGGTGAAACGTCCATCATCCAGGTGGTGCCCCAGACGTGGTCTAGCTTCCATCCTTGGGCTCAAAATCCCTCGCGGAGGTCAGAACGAAGTCATCTCCCCATGAATACCTATTCACCGGGCAAGGTCCTGCAAAGACAAACATAGGTGCCCTCGAGGGGTCCACAAGTCACAAGAATCATGCCAAGTAAGCCATATCTAATACAAGAACCACCCGAACATGTGCATCAAACCCCCTTTTCAAATTAAACAAATGCTCAAAGACCTTATAAATTTTTCCTAATTTAGGTATGGGAGGGGTGTCATGGTGCCCTATTGGGTAAGCGAACAACCAAGTCAAGGGATGTTTCCCAAGAGGATACTATCTAGGTCATGTAGTGAGTGTGAGGTGGATTTTGGGGTAAGACTTCTAGGTATGGGGTCCTTGACATACAAGGGTTTGTATTGTCTCATTTATGGGTGCCTTTGTAGAGGGTGTGCTGCATCCTTCATTTTCAAAGCAACCTTTTTCCAATCCCTTTGCCATTTAATTTATTAGAGTCCGAACATTGAGTACTATATGCAACGGAAAGTAAAGAGTACCACAATGCCACTTGAAGCTAGGATACATTGAGTGCCATGTGCAAGGGAAACTAAAGGACACCGCAATGCACCCCCTCGACAAGAGGGGCAATTATTAATTATGTGATTTATTTTGTTGGTCCTTCTGTTTTTTTTTTAGAGAAACATTTCATTGTTCCCAGGACCTAAGGGCAATCTAGAAGGATAATGATTGTCTTTTATCTTTTGCCAGCTGCAATACCTCTAGGCCTTCAACCCCTTCTTCCTATGAAATGAGGTACAATCCCTTCTTGGGTTAATGAACCCGAAGACCCAAAAGATAAGGAAACGGAAGGGTAGGATGATGGAAGGTGGTAAGTATGGACGAGAATGATACGATGACCTGTTGCCGCCTTTATACACACTTGGGTAACGTGGAAGAAATCTTGAATCCACTCAGTGTGTCCTTGGGGGCAGGTCTCGAGTCAAGGTGCTCTCACCTGATCCTCGACTCCTTCATCTAGGCCAACTCCTAGCGAAGCCAAGGGGGGTAGTCCCTAACAAAATACTATGGCTTAAGCTAATCTAAGCAAAAGAATAATTCTAGGAGTTTTATTGCAAACAAAGACAAGTATATCGAAGTAAAGCTTACACTAGCAACATATGATACTCATTCATTTGTTCATAAGATAAAATCTTGATAAAAGAGATATTCAATACATGAAACACTTGAACAAAATGTTCAAAAAGGATACAAATTATCTGCAAGCAATAAACCACAAGCTTATTAGACCATCACAAATATAATGAATGAAAGTATACTCTTGAACATATGAAATTGTAGCAAAGATATGTGTAAATAATGAGACCAGTGCCTTAATGAGATCGTGGGCTGCTGAATGAAACACGTGCTTTATGATATTGCCTTTGAAAGTTTGATTAAAGTTGATTAATGTTTGGATATGATTATTATTGCATGGCAATAAAACTTATCTAGATGTGGCCCCCAAGAGGATATTTCTTAGGATGGATGTTGAGCTTGCCAAATATCCAACAGGGAGAACATCCCTTTGATTTTGCACACAAGCTCAAGAAAATGTGGGAGATCCGACAGGGAGAACCTAGATCTCAAAGTTCCCACCGGATTTCTTACACAAATTCTCTTACGTTTCCATACCAGAAATAACTCCTAAAGATTGTCCTAGTTAATCTAATCTGCACTGACCCGCCCGATGTGTTTGAAACTTACTCCCAGAAGGTCTAGGCAAGCTCGCAACTAGAAGGGTCAGGAACAAGCACCAGGAGTTGAGGGGAAAGGTTTATTTTAAACAGAAAGTAAAATACAGAAAATAAAGATTTTCTAATTACTAAAGTCCTCACTGACCAGCCTCTTGCGAGGAGTTGAGGGGACATGTTTATTTGCTCCAAAATGAAATTGCAGAAATGAAAACTAATCTAGTAACTAGTGTTCTACTTTGCAAAAAAGAGGAAACTAATCTAAGATTGTGATTATTATGCAAAATTAAATTGAAGTAAAACGAAACCAAAGATTGTTGTTTATGTTTTATCCTTTTTAGTTATGAAGGCAAAAAAGAAAAGAAACTAGAGAAAAACTCAATCACGCCACAAGACACCACCCCCCCAGGGGGAAACAAAACTGGGGCGCTGTATAGTCATCGTTTTATTAGTTCAGTTACAATGATCTCCTTCTAAGGGAGTTTGGATCCTTATAAAATGGATCAAAAATGAAAACTTAGGCTTTTACAATGTTTCCCAAAGGTGCAAGGTAGTTTTGGGGGTCTTGGAAGCTCCTAATCTTTAAGATTTGGGCAGCATATTTCCTTGTTCTTCCGCAAACCTGCACAAAACAGCAAGCAAACCAAGGTACAATATGCCCAAAAACACTTTAAAACTGTCTCGGGATGTTAGTAATTAAAAGCCCAAATTTTTCTAAGTTAAATTTTATTGAAAATTGCGAAAAAGAACTAAGGAATCAAGCTAGAAAGCTTGCTTCCTTAGGATCTTTTGCTGCTGTTTTAACGCAACAAATTGCAAGCACTAAAATGCCAAATATGTAAATGAAGCACCTAGAAAAAGAGACTACCTTTATCCTTTATAAATTTAGAAGAGAAAATTGACAAAACTAGCTTTTTTCCTACTCTAGATCTTATGCTTTAAAATGTAAACTTTTAGATGCAAAAAATAGATCTAGCTTTTCCTATATATGCAAAATTGAAACTAAATATCTTTAAGCTTTAAATCAAATTCAAATGATTTGCATATAAGATCTTTAAGGTAGCCAAAGAAATGATGATTTATTGAGAAAGAGAGAGAAGGATTTTCAAAACCTTGGAACTTTGGGCAATGTGGGGTCTTCTTGATGGATCAAAGAGGGTCTTTTTGTCTTTCTTGAAAGCTTGAAGGAGAAGAGAGTGCAACAATGCCTATCCTCCTCTTCAAGTTGTGAGATCCTGCACACTTAGATACTTCTTGCCAATAAACTATTTGTAGAATGGTGTTTCTTGCATAAGAAATCTTAAGAAAGCATAAACATTAACCGAAATGGATATGCAACATAAAATACTCATATACAATGAAACAACAAGATTATAAAACAACCTAGCTCTTCTAATCTTACCCTTCTTGGAGACAACTCCACTTGAAGGCCACAATCTAATAGTCAAACGAGAAAAACAAAGCAAATTACCTCACAAATTGGCACACAATTGACAAATGAGATCCACACATGAAGTTTGATCATAAAAAAATGGCCTCCAAAGCCTTTTATTCCAAATAGAATGATAGTACAAATGATATTACAATGGCAATCGTTCCAATAGCTCCAACTAGTTTAAGCAGTGGTAGGATGCTTTATTATATAGGGAGAGGTGAAGAGAGCCCAAGTGAGGAGGGCACACCAAGTGGAGAGGGAGGGCGTACCAAGTGGGTGAGGATGTGAGCCAAGTGGTAGCCAAAGGGCTGCCACCTCTCCCCTTACTCCAACTCATGATAAGTGTGAGCTATGGAGAGTGTAGGAGGGCGCCACCTCTCCAAGAGTGGGTGGCGCCTCTCTAGAATGCGCCACCTCTCCAAGAGTGGGTGGCCCCTCTCTAGAATGCGCCACCTCTCCACGAGGGGCGCACCTCCTTTTGCCCACATGTTTGAATCAAGCCAATCTCAATCTTAACTCAAGTCTTTAGCTTAGGAGGTTGCTTCTAAGAGTGCCACATGCCTTTTGGGAGTTTAGTTGACTCAAAACATGTTTTTGACAAGTTTGCTTAAAAATAGCACTTGCTGATTTTTCCTAATTTTTTATGTCTTTTTTCACTTTTGTGAGCAAAATTAACTTTTTAGTGATTAAAATCACTAATTTTACTCACAAAAGTGGTTACTTAGGTAAAGTGGGTGCTCTAGGTCCAAAATGAGCACCCCCAAGGCATATAATTGTTGGGTATGTGTTCTATTCTTTGCATGTGTGTGTGTGTGGGTGCGTCAGATACGACAACTGCGTCTGACGATCCTTTCACCTAGAGCTCTGCTGTGTGCGCTGGGCGCTTTCCTAGGGGGGTCCCAGGGGGGGCAGGTATGCCCCCCCTGGTTACGTGTAGTGTTCGGGGCAGCGCCTCGATTTTTTTTTTTTTGGGCGGTTTTTGCTATTTTTAGTGGATTTGTAAATTAATCCCGGATTAAGGGATTAGGGTTTTGGTATCTACGGAATACCTAAAAACATTGTATATATTGTATGGCGAATGGTGAAATTCGATATAATGAAAATAAGAAAGGTTTTCCCGGTTAAGGGTTTCCGGTATAAAATCTCTGTGTACTCTGTGTATGAGCCATTGATTAATTTCTGTATTGCTTAAGAATCTATATGCATTGCTTTACTTCGCAGGTCTAAAACTTATAATAATGCCTCCTAGCACCACGTTTTTAATACATATTCAATTTACAATTAAAAAATTCCGTTTTATTGGAAATTTTTTATTAATTGAAAAAATTAAAAAACCGTAAGGGGGACCTAGTACATTTCCATGAGACTCTAGGATAATGCTTAGCATGGTTATATACATAGGACTCTAGACTTAAAACACTCTCCAAGTCATATCTACTAGTACAATTACTTCATCTTTGGAGGTTATTGAGTGAAAAACTAAAAAATTATAGATCTCTTAAAGAGCAAAATATAATTAGCAAGTAAAAAAACACTCTAGAGTAAAGTACTAGTGTCTAAGACTTGGGTGGCTAAGCCTTTTACAAAAAAATCACATGCTTAAGTCATTTTATTACAATTCCTCGTAGGGTATGGAAATATGGTAAAAAGTTGAAAAAAGGGGGCCATATTGGCCGACTGGACTTTTGAACTCCGAATTTTGAAGAAGGATTTGTTCAATCTTTGGCGGCTCATTGGAAGTCCATCCTAGTTCAACTGGGTGGATAACATCGACTCCATATGGGGATGTGTGCTTGATCTTTTATTGAAGGAGAGCACACGAGAATCCATAATCAAATGACCTGCATCATTGACGCCTCATCAATAACATATCCATATGAAAAACCAATAATAAACATAAGTTGCAAGAATAATATACATGTATATACAAGAAATATACAAAAGCAGTAAATGAACTATGTACAAGAAATGAAAATGTTAAGTACACAGGAAAAGGGTTTAGAGAATATGATACAAAAGATGCCCCCATGGGCATCAGATGACTTCACTGAAAAATAGCTTGAGGAGTTGACCATTTACTGGAAGCATCAACTTTTCACCATCTAATCAACTAAGGAAGATTGAGTTCTTGCCAACCACATCCTGAATAATGTATTGGAGTTTGGACCTGCTCATAGACTGTCAAACTTGCGATTACTTCCTGGCTTCTCTTTCCGTTTGTCCCATAGAAGGACTGTGTCACCTGCTTGGAAATCCCTCGGCCTTGAAGACTTATCAAAAGTCTTCTTTACCTTCTCTTGATTTCTTATACTTTGATCTAAGGCCTTCCTTCTACTTTCATCAAGCTCAATCAATTGATCAATTCTATTTTGCTGAAAGTCTTCATCCAAGCCATACTTCTGAACAAACTGATACACTGGAAGCTTTAAATGAACTGGAAAAGTAACATCAAGCCCATAAACAAGTTCGAAATGACTTTTTCCTGTAGCACTCTTCTTTGTAATCTTGTCAGCCCATAATGTGTTAGGGTCCTAACTCGCACATAGGTAGAACAATATATTCGGATGTAATAAAGGTCAATATTAATAAAGCCTTGCAATAAAATCGAATAATTCGATTGTAAGAAGACCTAATAGAAGCTTCCGCTTCTAGAAGGATCTTCCTCTAGATGCTTCTTTTGATAGACATATTTAGTATAAATAGGAGTCGAGGGTATGCGAATCCTAGCTTGGAGATTATTGTAATAGAGGTCTGCTCGACTGGAGGTTGCCCCCTCGAAGAGGCCCGTGAACATTGCTCTCAGAATCAAAGTGCTATTTCTGTTGTTATTCTTATATCATTTCAGTGTTATTGTGGTGATTGTTCTGGTTATATTACTGTTATTCTGCCATTTCTATAATTTTTTTTTGTTCTGCATACTTTTTATATCTGGTATATTACAAGTGGTATCAGAGCACTTTCCTTGGCAGAAATTGTGGGTAATTTTTTTTTTTTTCCAGGGTAGAGACGTATTCCGGCGTCTTTAAGCCACAAAGATCTGTCGTTACGCGCATAAACCCGTGGTTGAGGGATTCATACACTCAGGAAATACAAGTGGTTCTTAAGTGCACATCTGTTGGCCACCCTGTAACCCCTGTTGGTACCCCTTCGAGTGGTAGCACATCAGACAACACCTGTGTACGGATCGACCTAGATTTCCTGAAGCCCTCTTTAGATAAATCGATCGGCCGCCTGACTGCTATAGTGCCACCGAGAACAACACTCGGGAAGATACTCTCTAGTACCTAGGTAGTTAGGTAGTACGGCTAAGGGTACGGTCTATCCTCCTTAGTTAGTGCCCTGAGATATTGGGCCGAGTACTACTGTTGGACCCCACA
>ML786185.1:162110-185945 GCA_009831015.1 Picea engelmannii | reverse complement strand
GGACTATCTCTTGGCTAGGGTTTGGACTATCTGATCAACTATTGTTGGTGCACTATCCTTGGAGGAAGATGCGCTACACCTTGTTTGGCTATCTAGCCTAGGGTTTGCTTCCGGAGTAATTCTCAGTCAAGGTTAAGGTGCTCAGAGGGTGGCTTTGGCCTATGGTTGGGTGACGAGGGTATCGTCAATGGTAAAACGAGCACACAATCTTCTATATTCTAACACATTTATATGTTGTAGACCATTGATCCTACACAGACATTAGCAACGTTTCCTAGACTAGCCAAGTCAGGAACATTACATGACTTGGGCATGTGAGGTTGATAAGAAAGAAAATGATATTAGCATACCATTGTTGTTGTTCTAACTTTTGAAGCTTTGATGACAAGGCTGGCCTAGACTGACTGGTTTCACATACTAGGTCCAAAGCTTGTTCATTTCCTTCTGTTAACATTTGAGCTAATCCTTGACCTTTGATTAACTTAGTGGGTTTTATCTCTAGGTCATACTCTTATATGTTGGAAACCCACTTTCCCTTGACTCCCAAGCAATCCTGTTGAGCTAGGATGTCTTTCACTACTGGGTGAGGCACATACCCCACAACCTTTGAATATCCTACATAAACCCGGAAATGCTTAAGGGACTTGACCAAGGCACACACTTGCTTTTCCATAATTGTGTAATTAAGCTCAGAGTTTTGTAATGCCTTGCTCATAAAAGCAATGGGTTGCTCTTAACTATCATCATTCTTTTGGAGCAATACCCCTGCTATAGTATCTTCTGAAGAAAAGGAAAATATCTGAAAGTCTTTAGAGTAGTTTGGACTAATTAGCACAGGAGATTTACCAATTGAGTCCTTAATGTTTTTAAAAGCTTTCCTTCCTTCATCTGTCCACTCAAACTTAACATCTTTTTTCAAAAGTTTGAGGATAGGCTTCATAGTCTCGTCTAGGTTTGGGATGAATCTTCTGACAAAGTTGATCTGACCAAGGAAAGATTGGAGGGCTTTCTTGGTTTGGGGTAAAGGGATTCCTTGTATGGCTCTCACCCTTTCTGGATCTATTTTTACCCCATCCTTTGCAATGATATGACCTAACAACTTGCCTTCATCAACACCCAAAATTGACTTAGCCGGATTTAAAGAGATGCCATATTTTCGACATCTTTCAAACACCTGTCTAAGATGACCCACATGATCTGATCTTTCTTTTGAGAATATAGTTAAATCATCTTGATAGATTTCAATAATTTTGCCTATTAACTCTTTGAAAGAAAAATACACGGCCTTTTGAAAGGTAGCACCTGCATTTAATAGGTCAAAAGACATTCTTAAGTACTCAAAAGTGCCCCATGGTGTTGTGAAGGTTGTTTTGTTTTGATCCTCCTTCCTAACTAACACCTAATTATCGCCAGAAAACCCATCCAACAAGGACATTATCTTAGATCCTGTAACCATTTGTAATAAAGTTTCCATGTTGGGGAGGGGGTAGTTATATTTAATGCATGCTAAGTTTAGATTTCTGAAGTCAATGCATAATCTTATTCCCCTGTTCTTTTTTCTAACCACAACTAAGTTAGATCACCATGAAGAATGTCTTGTTGGAGCAATGATGCCAGCATCCAACATCTTTTTAAGCTCAGCTTGAACTAAAGGTGCTAACTTAGCATTTATTTGCCTAAGTTTTTGTCGGAAAGGTTTAGTGTCTTCTTTGAGGGGGATTGTATGTTGAAACATATCTTCTTTTAAGCTTTGAGTTCATCATAAGTGAATGCAAATACATCCCTATACTCTTGGACTAGAATTATTAACTCTTTCCTTTCTTTTTCTGGAGTACCTTTTCCAATTTTTATGAACCTTGGGACTTCTTCCGTTCCAATATTTATTTCAATGTAGCTGCTAGGCTATATTAATTCTTTTTTCTTTTTATGCATGTCATGCCTATCAAAGATCTTTTCTAAAGCTATTATTCCTCTGGGAACTGGATTTTTTATGGGATTGTCCTCCTCAATATAATCTTTTCCTTCCTCTTTATAGCTGACATTGAAACCAAAAAATTCCTGAACATTATGGATGAACCATAAAATATGTTCATCATCTTTGAAAACCTGCCAGTGATCAACATTATCCGAACTGAAGGCCTAAAAATGATTTCCAGTTGTCCTTTACCATTCAATAAATCTTTTGAGGGCTGGAGGGTTGAAGCTGACACTGCCAAACTATTATGTTCTCTAGGAATTGAAATGAGTTCTATAGCTTCAAATAATTCCATAGTATCCTAGATAACATTTCTATATCTTTTCAACCTCTCACTCTTACATGCATACTTATTTTTGACTTGAAGAATAACTAAGTCTGAGTCACCTTTGATATTTAAAATTTTAATCCCCGTGTCCTTAGCAATTTCCAAACCAAGTAGGAGTGCCTCATACTCAACAACATTGTTGGTTGCATCAAACTCTAATCTGAATGCAAAATTGTATGATTTCCCTGTTGGAGACTTTAAAACAATCCCTGCCCCTTTGCCTGACCTTGAATGTGCACCATCAAAGTTCATTTTCCAAGCTTTATTTGTGACTTTTTCATCTTTAAATTTTTCTTTAGCTGGAGCTAGGAAGTTTGAACATATTGAAAACTTAACCATGTGAGTCATATGGTAGATGAATTCATTCATAGGTTTTTTGGGATCCTCAATGTGTTACTTTCTTTCAGTTTCTCTAATGAGTCTGAAATGCTCAGTTGATGGAGGAGGATAAAGGATAGTTGCAAAAGTTAGATCCATATTAAGGCAACCTCCCATGTTGGCTCCCCACTTTCTAGAAAGGAGCATTCCCCAAGCATCAGGATTCAGGAACATCAATTACAAGCACATCCATTTTAAAGGAAAAATCTGGGCGGAAGGCCAACTTGACTGGAAAACCTACGATGATTCCATGGGTTTCAATCTCTCTAGAATCCATGGCACACACATTGTGATAAGGCCTTGTAACCTTAAGACCTAGTCTTTGCATGATCCCTTTGGTAATAATATTTGATGAAGCACTAGAATCATACAAGCAATTATGCAAACCATTGATCATTTATTTCTAAGGAAACAAAGAAGGGAGGGTTTTCTTCTTTGGTTCTATCTCTGCTAGTCAAAACAACCGAAGGATCTTCAGGGTGCTCTTTCTCTTTTTCTTGATTTTTGACAATAATTTTATCATTTGGAACATTTATTGCTTTGAGAAGTTTTTCCTTTTGTGAAGGAATCTTGAGGAGATCCAACACTGGAACCAAAACTTTTGCATTTGAAATCCAACTACGTAAATCAACAATTAGATCGATAATTGGAGGAGTAATTACCTTGGGAAAGTTTGTTTGAGACTTGTTTGGTCCATCCTTCCCTTTCCTTTGGTAGACTATTCCTTTATGCTTGGCCATTTCCAAAATTTGTTCATCTGTGGGCTTCTTTCCATACAACTTTGTAACATTATCATACTCTTCAACTACTTCATTGGCTTGCTCACAACTTTCTTGCATTTAGATCGAATGATCCATTGATAGGGTGTGAGTTTTTCCAACATTGTTTATATGATCAGAGTTTCTAGAGTATCCCACAAAATTACTTGTTTCAGGCAAGCCTTGTTCATTTATTTGGAAAAAGAATGGACATGTAGACTCTTCATGAAAGTCTTCACATGTTCTGCAGAAAGGTGGTACTTCTTCATTTACCATATTTGTTGATTCCAACTGATTAGGTGGCCTCTGGTCTTGAGGGGGACATTTCTTTTGCCACTTTTCATTGTTGGGCCTAGGTTGGAATCTGTTATTTTGAGATCTTTCCATAGCTATCAACCTATTTTGCAAGGCACTAAGTTGAGTTGCATGGTTGGCCTCCATTCTTTTTACCATTTCCATTATGGCCTTTAAAGGGTCATAATAGGGATCTTTATTTTCAGGAGATGCTGCTTTTTCTTTGGACTTTGACTGCCTAGAAGAACCACCCCTTGTAAACCCTGGAAGATTTGATTTTCCTTAGGCTTGTGTATTCTTATCAATATTTATGGCAACTTCTTGAGCACTTTTGAGGTTGGTGGGTTCCTTATCTCTTAGTTGATATCTCATTTCCCCACCAAAAGCCTCAATGTAATAAATCAAGATAGCATCGTCAGGAGGTTTGATATCTGTATGCAAGCTTGAAACCAATTCATTGAACTTCTTATTAAACTCTTCCATTGTTTCATTTTCATTCTTCTTTATTGTGTTGAGGGCAACTAACAAGTGACATTGATCTCTTTTCTTCCCCCATCTCTCGGTGAAGGCATCTAAAAGATCTTTCAAAGTTTTGAACTTGTCATCTGGGCAATCTTCATACCAGTCTGAAGCATCATCTTCTAAAGATAAAACAAATAATTTTATTTTGACATCTTCATAATCATGTGCAGTGCACCATTTATTAATGCATCTCATAAAAGACTTAACATGAACTTTAACACTGATAGCATTATTCTCTTGAAAACTAGGTAACTTTTCAATTGTTTTTTTTGAGATGGCATGAGGATATCCATTTATATTTGAAAAATCACAAGGATCATATATAGCCATTTCCGAATTAACACTATTATTAGCAAAAAACAAGTGAATATCAGAAATAGACTCTAATCCTAAATGACTAAGGATTCTACGAGAAGAGGCTTTGGCTAACCTTCTGAATTCATTCTTGTAGAATACTTAGTCAAATTGGAATTTAGTGGAGTCGCAAGATGATGAGTCTATTTGTGATAAACAACAAGCATCAAATAAAAACTAAGTAAAAACAAAAAGGAAAACATGTCGTATTCCGGGAATAGAATGATTTATCCCTGACAACGGCACCAAAAATGTTGTCGCCTTTATACACACTTGGGTAACATGGAATAAATCTTCCATCCACTCAGTGTGTCCTTGGGGGCAAGTCTCGAGTCAAGGTGTTGTCACCTGATCCTCGACTCCTCTGTCTAGGCCAACTCCTAGCGAAGCCAAGGGGGGTAGTCCCTAACAAAATACTATGGCTTAAGCTAATTTAAGCAAAAGAATAATTCTAGGAGTTTTATTGCAAACAAAGACAAGTATATCAAAGCAAAGCTTACAGTAGCAGCATATGATACTCATTCATTTGTTCATAAGATAAAAGCTTGATAAAAGAGATATTCAATACATGAAACACTTGCACAAAATGTTAAAAAATGATACAAATTATCTGCAAGTAATAAACCACAAGCTTATTAGACCATCACAAATATAATGAATGAAAGTAAACTCTTGCACATATGAAATTGTAGCAAAGATATGTGTAAATAATGAGACCAATGCCTTAATGAAATCGTGGGCTGCTGAATGAAATGCCAGCTTAATGATATTGCCTTTGAAAGTTTGATTAAAGTTGATTAATGTTTGGATATGATTATCATTGCATGGAAATAAAACTAATCCAGATCTGCCCCCCAAAAGGATATTTATTAGGATGGAGGTTGAGCTTGCCGAATATCCAATAGGGAGAATATCCCTCTGATTTTGCACACAAGCTCAAGAAAATATGGGAGATCTGACAGGGAGAACCTAGATCTCAAAGTTCCCACCGGATTTTTTACACAAATTCTCTTACGTTTCCATACCAGAAATAAGGATTTTTTACACAAATTCTCTTACGTTTCCATACCAGAAATAATTCCTAAAGATTGTCCTAGTTAATCTAATCTACATTGACCAGCCCGATGTGTTTGAAACTTAGTCCCAGAAGGTCGAGGCAGGCTCACAACTAGAAGGGTCAAGAACAAGCACTGAGAGCTGAGGGGAAAGGTTTATTTTAAACAGAAAGTAAAATACAGAAAATAAAGATTTTCTAATTACTAAAGTCCTCACTGACCCAACCTCTTGCGAGGAGCTGAGGGGACAGGCTTATTTGCTCCAAAACGAAATTGTAGAAATGAAAACTAATCTAGCAATTAGTGTTCTACTTTGCAAAAAAAATGAAACTAATCTAAGATTGTGATTATTATGCAAAATTAAATTGAAGTAAAACTAAACCAAAGATTGTTGTTTATGTTTTATCCTTTTTAGTTATGAAAGCAATAAAGAAAAGAAACTAGAGCAAAACCCAATCACGCCACAAGACACCACCCCCCCTAGGGGGAAACGAATATGGGGCGCTGTATAGCCCTCTTTTTATTACTAAGGTTACAATGATCTCCTTCTAAGGGAGTTTGTATCCTTATAAAATGGATCAAAATGAAAACTTAGGCTTTTACAATGTTTCCCAAAGGTGCAAGGTAGTTTTGGGGGTCTTGGAAGCTCCTAATCTTTAAGATTTGGGCAACATATCTCCTTGTTCTTCCACAAATCTGTACAAAACAGTAAGCAAACCAAGGTACAATATGATGCCCAAAAACATTTTAAAAGTGTCTCGGGATGTTAGTAATAAAAAGCCCAAATTTTTCTAAGTTAAATTTTATTGAAAATTGCATAAAGGAACTAAGGAATCAAGCTAGAAAGCTTGCTTCCTCAAGATCTTTTGCTGCTGTTTTAAGGCAGTAAATTGCAAGCTCTAAAATGCCAAATATGTAAATTAAGCACCTAGAAAAAGAGACTACCTTTATCCTTTATAAATTTAGAAGAGAAAATTGATAAAACTAGCTCTTTTCCTACTCTAGATCTTATGCTTTAAAATGTAAACTTTTAGATGGAAAAAATAGATCTAGCTTTTCCTATATATGCAAAATTGAAACTAAATATCTTTAAGCTTTAAATCAGATTCAAATGATTTGCATATAAGATCTTTAAGGTAGCCAAAGAAATGATGATGTATTGAGAAAGAGAGAGAAGGATCTTTAAAGCCTTGGAACTTTGGGCAATGTGGGGTCTTCTCGTTGGATCAAAGAGGGTCTTTTTGTCTTTCTTGAAAGCTTGAAGGAGAAGAGAGTGCAACAATGCCTGTCCTCCTCCTCAAGTTGTGAGATCCTGCACACTTAGATACTTCTTGCCAATAAACTATTTGTAGAATGGTGTTTCTTGCATAAGAAATCTTAAGAAAGCATAAACATTAACCGAAATGGATATGCAATATAAAATACTCATATACAATGAAACACCAAGATTATAAAACAACCTAGCTCCTCTAATCTTACCCTTCTTGGAGACAACTCCACTTGAAGGCCACAATCTAATAGTCAAACAAGAAAAACAAAGCAAATTACCTGACAAATTGGCAAACAATTGATAACTGAGATCCACACATGAAGCTTGATCATCAAAAAAATGGCCTCCAAAGCCTTTTATTCCAAATAGAATGATGGTACAAATGATATTACAACGGCAATCCTTCCAATAGCTCCAACTAGTTTAAGGCTTAAGCAATGGGGGGATGCTTTATTGTATAGGGAGAGGTGAAGATAGCCCAAGTGAGGAATTCACACCAAGTGGAGAGGGAGGGCGCACCAAGTGGCCGAGGATGTGAGCCAAGTGGTAGCCAAATGGCTGCCACCTCTCCCCTTACTCCAACTCATGACAAGAGTGAGCTATGAAGAGTGTAGGAGGGCGCCACCTCTCCAAGACTGGGTGGCCCCTCTCTAGAATGCGCCTCTCCAAGAGGGGTGCAGCTCCTTTTTTCCACATGTTTGAATCAAGTCAATCTCAATCTTAACTCAAGTCTTTAGCTTAGGAGATTTGCTTCTAAGAGTGCCACATACCTTTTGGGAGTTTAGTTGACTCAAAACATGTTTTCGGCAAGTTTGCTTAAAAATAGCACTTGCTGATTTTTCCTGATTTTTTATGTTTTTTTTTTTTCACTTTTGTGAAGAAAATTAATTTTTTAGTGATTAAAATCACTAATTTTAGTTACAAAAGTGGGTACTTAGGTAAAATGGGTGCTCTAGGTCCAAATATGAACACCCCCAAGGCATATAATGCCTCCTAGCATGACTTGTTTAATACATACTCAAATTACAATTAAAAAATTCCGTTTTACGAGAAATTTTTTATTAACTGAAAAAATTAAAAAATCCTAAGGACGACTTAGCACATTTCCATGAGACTCTAGGATAATGCTTAGCATGGTTATATACATAGGACTCTAGACTTAAAACACCCTCCAAGTCATATCTGCTAGTACAATTACTCCAACTTTGGAGATTATTGAGTGAAAAAACTCTAAAATTATAGATCGCTTAAAGAGAAAAGTATAATTAGCAAGTAAAAAAAACACTCTAGAGTAAAGTACTAGTTTCTAAGACTTGGGTGGCTAAGCCTTCTACAAAAAAATCACATGCTTAAGTCATTTTATTACAATTCCCCATAGGGTATGGAAATGTGGTAAAAAGTTGAAAAAATGGGGCCATATTGGCTAGTTGGACTTCTGAACTCTGAATTTTGAACAAGGATTTGTTCAATCTTTGGCAGCTCACTGGAAGTCCATCCTAGTGCAACTGGGTGGATAAGAGACCCTTCAAAGAACTTCCCAGTAGCAACCCTTTTCCCGAGAATGACCTACTTACTAGGAGACCATGTCACTCACCAAGGTAAAACTAGGCAAAAGGTATAATTCCAAGAAAACGTTCTATAATCAAGAAATGATTCTTTGCAACATGCTCAAATGATTAAATATTAAAATGACAGTTACCATGATACTGGACTTGTTACCTCATGGAGCAAGACCTGCTGTCTTGTTGGACCAAGCCAATGTGGTGGATGCTACTTTGCTGCTGATGATGAACAATGAGGTGTTGATGAAAAGAGGGGCCCTCCTGGCTCTATTGGTCAATCTAACTCTCGACACTCCATGTCTGCTACCTGTGGGCCTCAATGTTAGAATATGAATGAATGTGCTCGTTTTACCATCGACAACATCACTATTGTCACTCAACCATAGGCCGAAGCCACCCTCTAAGCACCTTAAACTTGACTGAGAATCATTTCGGAAGCAAACCCTAGGCAAGATAGCCAAACAAAGGGTAGCGCACCTTTCCCCAAGGATAGCGCATCAAACAAGAGCTGATCAAATAGTCCAAACCCTAACCAAGAGATAGTCCAAGCCAAAGCGTAATCTGCTAGCTGCAGCAGCTGCAACGACAACTCTCCTCCAAACCTGCGCACAAACTGGGCAACTTCAGTGCGCACAAGTGCTGCTCTGCAATTCTGAGAATGCCTACCAGAATGAAGACTGGCCTCCTGTATTTATACTAATTCTGGGTAACTGCCTGGGCCGACTTTTCATTCTGGGTATCTGTTTGTTCAGTATATATTATTTCTTCTGGCCGACTTCTTCTCTTGGAGGCTAATAACCTAATACAAATTATCCTCTTGAGCCGACATGTCTTCTAGGGTTATTAGCCAACTCATCAGGGTTTCTTCTTTCTTCCCGGAATATTCTATTCTCGTCAGGTTTACACGTGGAGGTAAATACCTCCCGCAGCTACCATAATATCAACACTCGAGACATAATCTCCCTAGTTACCCTTAGTTCGGGGGGGGTAACAAATATCGTTGCTGTGCCCTAGGAAAGAAATCAGAAAGCTGGCAACTTGGCCAAATCTGTGGTAAGTTTTAAACCTTTTGACCTTGACCATCTCTTCTACTCCATCCAAATCATGTGAGACAAACCAACCCAGTATATAAAAATTCTTCCACGTAAAAAGATAAAACTTATCGTCCACGTAAAGAGATATTGAATTTCCCTTTTTCTTTCCACCTTGCAAAAATTCCTCTAAGTAAAAAGATAAAACTTATCCCCCACGTAAAGAGATATTTGTATTTTCTTTTTTATTCCTCATAAAAATTTCTCCACGTAAAGATTCAATTTTTCACGATCATGATTTGTTGTAAAGCCTCCCTTTACGTTGTTAACATATATATATGGTTGGCTTGATACTTATTTATGTGTACTTTTTTTAGCAGCATATTGATTTTTCCTTTTCAACAAAAACTTTGAAATTTCTGATTTGTAAATGGCCAAGGGCCAAGATCAGAGAACCCTTGAAACGTTTTGAGGCCAAAATCCCACAGTTATATTGCCAAATGCAACAAAATTTTTGATCAAGGTCTAGTGGCCAAAGGGCGGAATAAGACTTGCTCTAATACCAAATGAGACAAACCAACTCGGTTCAGATCATGCATGTCCAAAATATTTGGAATATAAAGAAATCCATTTAGGATATAAATAATATATTCAATAAATGTATGAGAATGATAGTATGGTATGATCATGCTTACAAATGAGGGCCATATATATACCCAAGCAAAGGTGCCCTTTCACTAAGAGACATGTCTCATCATTTAAGGGCTTGTTCATAAATTATTAATTATTGTTATTATTTATTAGCATGTATATATATATATATATTTCCAAGGAAACCCTCGCAGAAAACCCTCCGAATACTTCCCCATGATCCATGGATGGTAAACGGGGTAAACCGTCGGCCCTGATTACAGAGCCTAACCCCAAGGGGATCAAGAGAGTTGAACCCGTGACCAACAACAAGCAGGAAATATCTCATGTCTGGATCTATACCAATTGAGCTAATCCTCGAGGCTTATATATATATATATATATATATATATATATATATATATATATATATATATATATTACATCATGCATAGAGATGCTATTCATGATAACATCAAGCAATGACAAGTGCTCGAGGGCGACAAACAAATCAAAAGGTTCCTGACCCTGATTGTTGAGTATTCCAATATGAACATAGATTCTGATGAGGAGGATGAGATACATCTAGATACCGGTCAACTAGCAGATCATTTCATGCCTAAAATGATTAGGGGGAACAAGGTCATATAACTGAAAACAAAGTTCATTCCTAGAGGGATTGTCCCATTGGAAAAACTATTCAATACAAATGATGTACCCCTGAAGGCCTTCATAAAACCAGAACTCTTAGATGTAGATGATTGCAACCTAGGCACTTAAGAAAATCCAAAACTCATTAAGATATCCAAGACCCTGTCTCTTGAAGAAAAAGAAAAGTACGTCCAACTGTTCAAAGAATTTGAGGACGTATTTACATGGAGGTATGAGGGTCTCAAGACCTACAACCTTGCTATCTTCCATCATCAGATTCCCCTAAAAGAAGACTCTAGCTTTTCAAGTAGAAGCAAAGACAACTAAATCCCATGCTACTCCCTTTGGTCCAAATAGAGTTGGAGAAACTGTGTGCCAAAATAATATTCCAGTTAGATATTTAGAATGGGTTGAAAACTTGGTGCTTGTCAGGAAGAAGAACGGAGAAATAAGGGTCTGCATAGACTTTAGAAATTTGAATAGGGCCTCCCTCAAAGACAACTACCCTCTACCAAAGATGGATTGCATAAAGTAGTGGGGTTTGAAAGGATGTCCATGTTGGACGGTTTCTCAGGATACAATTAGGTTAGGATTGTTGAAAAATATCACTATCCCCAAGTGCGAACACCTAGATAAATTACTACCTTGTGTTTTTCCTTGTTGATAAATAAATTACAACACACAAAATTAAATATATTGGCTAGAAATAAAAACAGTGAAAGAAAAAATGGAAGCCAAACTTCACACTGTTGGAAATATTGTTGTCATTGATGTCAAAGACAGGGAGAGATTACAAATGTCCAAGATAAAGATTGCAAGATGGAGATTGTTGGCAATATTGTTTTTGGATTTTTGATGCTCAGTTTGGATACCCTATCTTTGAAGCCCTTTTTACTCTGAAGACCTAGCTCAAATGGGAGCATAGGATATATGGTTGAAAAACTATTTCGAGACCTTTCCAACGGTATATGGCACTCCCTCTAACTCCATAGGAATAAGGAGATATGAAAGATTCTGTCATGTCAACCCAACCAAAAAATACAGGTCAGCCCAACTAGTTTACAAGTCGGCCCCATAAGTGAATGTGGAAACACTATAAATACAAGATAGATGTGCGCATTTGAAGAGAATCCAAGCAAGAAGAGCAAGTACAAGTGCACAAAAGAGATCTGAGGTGCGCAAGAGGAGCTAGAGAGTATTTTTGGGGTCAAAAGGTGCACAAGAGGAGTTTTCTTGAAGTTTTAAGGGTGCACTATGAAGGACTAAGGTTTATGATGTTGCAAAGTGTGCTATTTTGAGGTTGTGATGTTGCAATCTGAAATCATATTCTGAGAATGATGGGAAAGTTCGCTAGGGAATGGAGGCTAAATCTGACTAGGGTTTGAAGCTATGTCTAGTGTATGAAGCAAAGAGAGGCGATGGTGCATGAACGTTAAGGGTATGATGATGCTGTGAAATGCATGAAGTATGAGGCATGCAGGTGAAGTCAAAAGTACTTTGTATGAAGATCTTGGATTAGTGCCTATATAGGTCTTACTGAGTTGGTGCTCAACTGAAGAGATTGGTGTCTCTAGTAGGTAGGTGCATATACAATATCTTGTTGAGTTGGTGCTCAACTGAAGAGATTGGTGTCTCTAGTAGGTTGGTGTT
Organism: Picea engelmannii; assembly: GCA_009831015.1. Taxonomy (NCBI): domain Eukaryota; kingdom Viridiplantae; phylum Streptophyta; class Pinopsida; order Pinales; family Pinaceae; genus Picea; species Picea engelmannii. Next base: position 173,487 of record ML786185.1, on the reverse strand, counting down.
TACACAATATCTTGTTGAGTTGGTGCTCAGCTGAAGAGATTGGTGTTTCTAGTAGGTTGGTGCCTACAAGCTTTGTAACAATAGGTTGGTTCCTACAGACATTTATAAAGATAATTTTTTGTGGTTTTCTCCCACAAGGGTTTCCAAATTAAACTTTATATTGTGATTTGCGTTTATATGCATTTACTGTTAATGAATGATTGATGAATGCTTCTTTAAATTAAAAAGTATCTTATACTGATTCACCCCCCCTCTTAGTATAAGCATAAGTTCAACAAACATAACACACATAAATTCTGCCCTTCAAATCAGCTTTTCATTAGATAATTATTCCAAGCTTACAAGGGCTCCCTTATCAGGAAAATGGTCCACTGAGGAAAAATACAAATACAACAAACTTGGCAACTCAGGCCCTGAAGAAACTCTTTGCTGATCTGTCCTTGATTTGCCTGTTGGACACTCAAATCTGCACTAGATTTGCCTGCTAGTCCTCAGATTTGCAAGATTTTCCTGTTGGTACCTCAGATCTACTATATATGCCTGCTGATACCTCATATCTACACTAGATCTATCCATTGGTACATCAACTCTACACTAGATCTGTTCAATGGTACCTCAGATTTGCTAGATCTTCCCGCTGGTACCTCAGATCTGCTAGATCTGTCTGCTGATACCTCAGATATGCACTAGATCTGCTCACTAGTACCTCAGATTTGCTAGATCTGCCTGTTGGTACCTTAGATTTGCTTGATGATACCTCAGATCTGCACTAGATCTCTCCACTAGTACCTCATATTTGCTAGATCTGCTTGCTGGTGCCTCAGATCTGTTAGATCTGTCTGCTGGTACCTCAAATCTGCAGTAGATCTGTCCGTTGATACCTCAGATCTGCTAGATCTTTCTGCTGGTACCTCAGATCTGGTCCTCGGAAATCTGTCCATCGATTTCTGGTTGCTGGGTTTTCTTTTCCTTGCTGCACTACTTGCACTTTCCTCCTTTGGACTTAATCTCTAAATGAAAGTCCTTCACCTTTGTTGAGATCCCCTTGAATCGCATTCCTTTGTGAGTCAAGCACTTGAGCATAAGTCCGTTTTTGCTCTTCTCCTTGATCCCCTTGAGCAAAAGTCCTTTGCTCTTCAAGTGGATTATCCCCTTGCTCTCAAGTGGATATGTTTTTCCATCACCTAGCCTTGCTTTTATAATTTTGAGTTATGACTGAATCAAACATAACCCTAATCTCCAAAGTTATTAACGGTTGAGATTAGATCTTAACTCACTTGATATCAATGGCTAAGATTCATTTAATTCACTAATGCTAATAACTTTAGCATTTCATTAAATTAAACTCACTTTAATTATAAAAGCACTTGACTTTAATAATTCCTTTAATTAAAGTAAATTACTAAGGTTGAAGGCTTTGAACTAATTCCACACGTCTAGACACTTAGACATGTGTGGAAATACCTATCCGATGCTACAAACATCAACAATGATGGACCCAAAGGACATATTAAAGACTACCTTCACCACTCTGTGGGGCACATTTGCATATGTAAGGATGCCTTTCGGGTTAGTAAATGTTGGGGCTACCTTTCAGAGAGCCATGGATTATGTCTTCACTGATATCAAAGACCCTTTCATTGTTATATATCTTGATGGCTTGACTATCTACTCTGAAAAGGCTATTGACCATTTGGAACACCTAAGGTAGATTTTGGAGAGATGTAGGAAGTTTGGCATATCCTTGAATCCTAAGAAATCTTTCTTTGGGATGGTAGAAGGCAAATTATTGGGGCATATAGTAGCTGCACAAGGGGTCAAGATTGATATGAAGAGGGTGGAAAAAATAAATACCATCTCCTTGCCTAAACACAAGAAAGCTCTTCAATCCTTTTTTGGGAAGATCAATTTTCTTCAAAGGTTCATACCCATCTTTATTAAACTCACTAAATAGATGACTGGAATGCTAAAGAAAGAGAATGAGATTAGACAAGATGACCCAACCAAAGAATCCTTCTCAGTAATAAAGAAATCCATGGGAGAAAACCTTGTGTTAACAAGCCCCGATTACAAGGACTTCATGATTTTTCCCTTTGCCTCTGAGGACACTGCCGCGGTAGTCCTCCCGCAAAGGAATGATGAGGGGCATGAACAACCTATTGCATTTTTCAGCAAGGCCCTTAGAAATGCAGAGTTGAAGTACAACATCATGGAGAAGTAGGCATATGCTATGGTTAAGGCCCTAAAATCTCTTAGAGAGTACATATTGCAATCCTAGATAATTGCCTATGTTCCACATATCTCAGTCAAGGACATACTTTTCCAACTAGAAGCAGATAGCAAGAGGAGGGGGAAGTGGATCACTAAAATCCAAGAATATGACATAGTGATCAAACCCACCAAGTTGATTAAGGGTTAAGGGATGGAAAAAATTATGGCTGAAACAGACCTACAAGCAGTGAGCATAAACGTAGTTGAAGCTAAGGGGACAAGAGGCCAAGAAACAAAAGAAGACATATTTATTAATGCTTGCTATCACCAACCCCATGGTATGAGAATATAGCACATTTGTTAGACATTGGCCTTTGCCTCCATGGAATGGACAAGTCCTAGAGGAGGTCCTTGAGTCTTAGAGCTGCTAAATACCATGCTGTTGGGGCCTACATTGGAGAAACCCATATGGACCACTGCTCAGATGTTTGCTGGAAGAGGAGGCAAATTTGTTGATCAGAGACGTGCATCAAGGGATTTGTGGAGGCCTTTTTGCAGCTAGGGCCACAATTGAAAAGATCCTAAGATTTGGATATTTATGGCCCGCCCTATTCTCTAATGTCCATAAATTTGTCAGGGTTTGCCATGAGTGCCAAAGGTTTTGTTGGAAGGCAGAAAATCCCTACTTTGCCACTAATGGTAATGCAGGTAGAAACTCCTTTCCAAAAATGGGGTTTTGGTTTCATAGGTGAAATACACCCTCCTTCTAGTGGCCAACATAGATGGATCCTCAGAGCTACTGATTACTTTACCAAATGGGTGGAAGCCATCTCCACAAGACTTGCCATTGACCAGGTTGTCATCAAATTCCTTGAAGAAAACATCTCGTCTAGGTTCAACTGTCCCCAGAAAATAGTCATAGATAATGCCAAGGATTTTTCCTCATTAGGGATGGTAGCCTTTTGCCAGAAATACAACATAATCCTGGGTCATTCATTCACATACTAGCCTTAGGGAAATGGCAAAGCCGAATCTTCAAATAAGAACCTCATGAAAATCATCAAGAAGACCCTTGTAGATAACAAAAGATCATGGGATTCCCAACTCAGATATGCCCTATGGGTAGACAGGGTCAGCACCAAGAGGGCTATAGGGAAAGCTCCTTTATAGTTGATTTATAGCATGGAGATGGTTTTGCTTGCTGAATTGGAGCTACATGTGATGAAACTGCTACAAGATATAGCATCTGAGCTTGATAAGATCAAGAGAAGAATGAATTAGCTGGTGGAAGTCTAAGAGCAAAGAACCCAGGTGTATCGCAGACTTAAAGATGATCAAGATAAGATGAAAAAGGTCTTCGACAAAATGGGGAGGCCCAGGAGTTTTGTGGAAGGAGATTTGGTTCTCCTATGGGATAAAAGACATGAATACCTTGGGAAGCATGGGAAATTTTATTGTTTGTTGCTGGGCCCATATGTCATAGAAGAAGTATGTGCCGTAATTCCCAACTCTTTCCACTTGGATAACCTAGAGGGGTAGTGGTTTGATTTTCCTGTCAATGGCAGGCATCTAAAGCACTTCATATAGTGCTAAGAGCAAGCCTAAGAGATGGTCGTTGGAAGTTCTGCCATGTACTATAACTTCTACTTTCCAACTTTCAGTTATGTACTATAATTCCAGCTTTTTACCAAGTTTGCAATCAACATTTTGACCCCATAGACCAATGGATTAAGGCACTAGTCTACTTACTCTAGGGTTTGGTTCTTGGCACCTCATAGGGAGGAGCCATCTTGTAGAAGGAGCTGATGTTATCACCTTATTGAGCCCAAATAACTTACATGGAAAACTACGTTTGAAACCAAGCCTTGTCTTCGTAGTTTTCACATACTCAAATATTTCTTCATACTCAACCAAATTCCCTTAACCTTTTATCCTTTTGGAACCCTTCACGAAAGTTCAAAAAATTTGCATTTTCTCTTCCTCGTTCGAACTTTTCTTCCTCTTAATTAACAAACTGGGCCCTCCTTCAAGTATTTGAATCATGCCTTGGCTCGATTTCTCGATCGGGCCCCTTCTCACCTATTTGAATTGTGCCTTGGCACGATTTCTCGATCGGACTTGATTCCTTAGTCGGGCCCCTTCTCACTTGTTCAAAATGTGCCTTGGCTTGATTTCTCGTTTGGGTTCGATTCCTCAATCAAGCCCCTTCTCACCAATTTGAACTGTGCCTTGGCCCAATTTCCTTATTTGACACGATTTTCCGATTAGGCTCGATTCCTCAATCGGTCTCCTTTGACCTATTTGAACTGTTGCCTTGGCTCGATTTCCTGGTCGGGCTTGATTCTTCATTTGGGCCTGTTAACCCCTCTCACCTAGGGGCAACTAGAGGAGATCATTTTCCATGATCCACATTGCAGACAGTGATCCTAGAGATGATGACCGACATTCTCCACATACAACAGCCCCTCAGATGCCTTGTCCCTCATCATAGCTCAGCTCATTCACTTGATCAACATCGTTCATATGATGATGCTGGTCCAACACACACAAGTTATGTATTTAAAATTTTATTTAATTTTTTATTAAAGTTTTATTTTTACAAATTATGAATTATGAATTTGCTAAGACTTCCTCTTCCTCAAAAGTAAGGAAAAAGGTTAATGGCCCAAGACTCACAGGTCTCTGGCAGGAGTGGAAGTCTGGCCCCTTATATACCACCAACGGGTTTTTTCAGGTGGCCAGGTTTTGTCTACATACACACTAAGAAGCAGTTGTATGTTGGGGTCTTTAAATTGTATCAATAGAGGTTAGACTAGTAGCCATAAGTATTGTTGCATTTTTCTTGCTTCAGAATATATATATTTATATATATATATATGTTTCCTCGCCGTATCTGGATCTTGGCTTTTCAAAAATCTGATGGATCCGTATCCAAATCTGCGTCCGCATCTGGATTCGTATCCGAATCCTGGTAACTTAGTCCAAAACCAAGGGTGAATATGTAGAGCAACCTAGAACATTGTGCATAGAGAGGATCCCATGCCTCAAAATATGTGAAAATATACCAGAGAAAGGGAGTGCTTTACTCCATTGTGCCACCAACCCCATCAAGGAATGCCGCATCATTGCCGAATCATCAGCATCCACAAGGGCGCTTCATCACCAAGCAAATACATCATCGATAATACACAACTATAGCGTTTGGAAGGCTAGACAACGATAAAAATGTGCACATGAATGTAGTACTCCTCTAGAGTAATCATAGACTAGGATGAATAATCAAGTAATGGAGATAATGCACATTATCCAATCAAGGTACATCAATACTAAACCACTGCATGTAATCTCCAAAGTGAAATGCTCTAGTGTGGGGTAGCAAATCAGCAACCATGCAAATCAACATTCCTACTCAAGACACCTTAGCACCCCCCCCAAAGGTGGTCGACAAAGTCACAAGGGAAGTGTTGAGGAAAGTGTGTGCACAATAAAATAATTCCCCCCTCAATATACCATAACACTCCATTAGATGATCCTGAACCTGTTTGCCATGTGTGAAGGTAATCTAACTGAACCATAATAATCACTGAGATCTGTGCAATCAGATGACAAGAGATGGCAAAGAGCCACAATGCTCCATACACAGCCTGCCTAAGCAGGGTCTTCAAACTGGGATATAATCCTCATGATACGTGAGGGGTAACAGAGGGCAGACTGCAAATTGATCCTGTGTCAGCCTTATGGAGAGAGGACAAACAGAGTTTTCATGGGCTAGTAATTAAGTTATGATAATTTGCCTGTAAACAGTTTTGTTTCTATTTTCTCAAGGTCATTAAATGTATGAGCTACATAGGCACAAAACTGCCATTGGAATGTTAGAGTTAGCATGTAATAATGGTCATATAATTAAGTTATAATGTACTTTAGTTTAGTATTGACTTATGTCACATGTCATAAATAGAGTAGTGTTAGATTAGGATAGCGGTTAACTAATAAAGTGGTTGTATAGGATTTTGGTATGGACATTGTCTCCCTTATATGTATCGACATCCACACCATATTGAATATGAATCTAGCCTATCATTCTCTCTTTCAATATATTATGGTTTGCTTTCTTTGTCCACATTCTTGTGTGATTTTTCTCACTTGGAATATGTACTATGTGCAGAACTTTGGTCCTCTTGTCACATCAGGGATTCAGTGGTTACTATGGTTTTATTTTTGAACAAAAGACCTTTGAGTGCAATTAATATAATGTATCAGCTTGGCATAGCACCTAGAGTCCCTAATATTAACTTACATTGAAGTTTGTTTTGCCAGTATCTATTTTATTTCGAAGTTTGAATGCACTTAACTCTAAGTGGAATGTGGAGAGGCCTGAGAGAATTTCTCCTATTGATGATTGGGAGGTGGGGGAAGACTGCAAATTGATCTGAGTAAGGGTCTTATGGAGAAAGGACAGAGTTTTCTTGAGCTAGTAATTAAGTTATGATGTTTGCCTATGGGCAATTTTTATTTCAATTCCCTTAAGGTCATTAACTGCATACATGGGCGCAAAACTGCCATTGGAATATGTACTGGTGAACTTTGGTCCTCTTTTCATATCAAGGAGTAAGTGGTTACCATAATTTTATTTTTTGAACAGATGACCTTGAGTCCAATAAATCTGAGGTATCAGCTTGGAATGACACCTAGAGCCCCTAATGTCAACTTATGTTGAAGTTTGTCTTGCTAGTATCTATATTACTTTGACATTTGAGGTGTTGTGTTATTTCATTTCCGATGATGTGATCTTCTTGCACAGTATTGTTTGAAAATAGTTTACTTTTACTTAAGGTGGAACTTTTTTCTCTTTCCCGATTTTTGTAGTTGACACCATTTATTTCACTCGATCCAACTTAGAGGCCACTTTATGTTGATGCTTATCATCAAAATATGAACTGCAGGCTGATGGACGAGAGGTTAACATTAGTATGATCTATCCTTGCTTGATGGGTTCTACAATGCTCGGTAGTTTAGCAGTATCATGGCTGCTTTGTGGACCACATTTTATGAGGCCAGAGGCATATCTGACGACTGCATTTGTGACTGCAAGTTTCTCTTTAGCAGTCCCAGCTTATGATTATCAGGTTTGTGTCTACTTTTTTGAGTTTTGATCATTTTATGGACAAATTGCCTCAAAGAAATTTATGTCAGTATTTGACTCTTGTATAAAGGTTTGGCATTTACATTTTATAATGTTCAAATCAATGAAATTTGTATTTGAATATACAATCTAATTGGTGTACAAAATTATCAACTGTTGTTTGAGGAAGCATTGTGAGTGATGCTTGTTATTGATGAGAACCTCAATCATTTATCTGGGTTTGAACATTGAAGATGACATTTATTTGCAGGAGATTGGGGTGCTGGTGGCTCTATTTTGTCTCTTCAATGCCTGTGTTGGAATCATCTCACCTTCACTTGCAAGATTGAGAAGCATGTAAGTTGTTAGCCACCTAAATGTTAATCCTGCAAAAAATATGCTATTCTGCTTCAAAATTCTCTGATAAGTTAAGTGCAATCTAGAAATGTATAATGGATTTCTCACATTCATGTAAGTACGTTCTTCATAGAGGTCTAGATGCATTTTAAAATTTAAATAAGACAGTGGATCTTACATCCTGTCCCTGTTTCTTGCCCAAGACAGATACGTGCCAAATGATATGCGTGCTGGTATGATAAGCTTATCTCGTGTACCAGCCAATTTAGCTGTTGTATTTGTTCTGATGAGGGTATGTGTGTACCAATAGTTAGAAACACCAACATCTCTGTTAAATATGTTATGGAAATAAACATAGTTAAGGTTTTTCTGATGGTGATAACATTGTTTTTGTAGGGTGGCTACTATCATAATCTGGAGAACAGCACAATTTTGACGATGTGTGTACTAGGTTTACTTTCGGGGGCAGGCTGTTTACATATTTTAAATCGATGGAGCTGTGTTGCTAATGGTAATTTGGATATCCAGCACAATTGGATATTTTACCTTTTGTTGAAATTAAAGGGACATCAGAGCTAAAGATGGATGTTGTGCTCTCTTAGCAAACCAGTGCAGGGTACTTCTAATCTTTTCTAGAATTCCAAGGGAGGATGGCTGTGAATTTTAAAATCTTATGAGCTAAATTGAAAGTTGTCATTGTGAAAACATGATGTATAAATATGCTGAATCTCACTGAAGGCTTTATTTCTTGTTCTTTGCTTTTGCAGATAAGATGCCAATGGACAGGCCTTGAAAGTTTTTGTGTTATTTCCCAAAATGATTTAGACTTCTAAAACCTCCAATATATGAGCTTTGAAGATTCCATGAAGCAGACATGCTACCCATACTTTAGTCTAAAGAGCAAGGAATGCTCAGGTTTTAAGGAGTCATTTTTAGTTTTCTGGGTCATGGATGAGCCATTTAAATATGCTTATAAGAATTAATTTATTTTTCACGGAGGAGTTATGGTGGCATGCAATTGTCAGAATCATCGCAGCTGTACTGGAGTCATGGTTTTCAACTGTTTCTTTTCCCAGGAGTACTCAGTGAATGGAATATTTTCACTGTATAATATATTCTATTTCATAATTTTGTCATTGCAACTGATTTTTTGTCAATTATACTGTCCATTATTTGACATCCGTTGACTTAATACATCAAATCTAATTTCACTTCTTTGGTTGTCGGGAGTATCTGGTTGGCTCTTGTGTTCGTTGCTGTAAATTATAATCTGTGATTCAGTTGGCCACAAGGTGACAACTATTGGGATATTGCTTATTTTCATCAGGTATCCCTTGTATCTTTTCATTAGAAGGATTTTATACAGTCCACTATTTTTTATCAGATTCAATAGATTTTGTTGGACGCCTGAATCTGATGTTATCTTGAAGACACCATTCAAGCACTCACGATTATTTTTCTTCTTAAGCAAAGAAAATATGCATCAAAATTGAATCCAACTTTCCCTGTCAAATATATTGAAACTCCAGAAACTTGGGACCGAGTACTTGAAGTTTGCTCAAGTTGGTATAAATTCCAGAGTGTGGGACGATGCCAAACTAATAAATTGCCATAAAATGGAAAATGCAAATTGCCATTTGACAGACAGCGATAAAGGTGAACATATAGTTCATTTTTGGACATATAACTTGCTACACTATGATGGTTCCTTTCTTCTTCTTCAGAAATTTTATTCAAAACATAATATTGACCTTTAGTCATCGGCATCCTATGAAACTTATTGTGGGATTCAATAGGACTGCCATATGTGAAGGCACATGTTAAATCTAGACAGTTTGAAGGTGTTGTCGACTTTACAAAGAACAATGTGGAGTCATTATATTAAATGATACCTTATTGCAGGACAGTGATTTAGGATGGTGGAATAAATAAGAATTTGGATCTGACAGGCATAGTTGTTGTCTTGAAAGAGATACCATAAATTTTTGGAAGACACGTAACTGATTCAAGATTTTTCTCCAAATTTAAAAAAACAAACAAGTCACCTATTTAAACATTGCAAAATACAAAGGTGAAGGGAAATCAACCGTTATTGCAAGAAAAATTTATTGTAAGTTTTGCATCTCATGTTTTCAATGTTAAGGAAGACCATTGGCAGTTAAGGAACTTATAAAAACTGTTGCTTTATTGAAGAACAAATTGCAATCAATTGAAAAATCTGTCCAACCGTACCAAATATTTCCCATAAGATATTTATTTTCATGCATGTTTAATGACTGGAGTGAAGTTTTCTTCCAAAAAAGATTTACCAATTTCTCTTTTTTTACAAAAAGATTTACCCAAATTCTATAAGATAAAAGTATTTTACTTTAAAAATGGTCAAAATTTTCTAAAAACTATATAAATTCCTTGGAAGTTTAAATATTTTTACAAAAATATGCCAAACAGTTTATGGTTGACATTTCAAGAATTAGTAAAAGATTTATCAAGGTTTCTGATAAATATGGATCATTACAATTTTCCCTGATCTCAAGAATGCATGAGGCGTGTTAGCACTAAAAACCGATTGGTTAAAAGACAACTAGGATGTTAGTCTATGGCTCCCTATCGGATCATTACTTCTATGGCATTTTTTACTTCTAGTACTTTTATGACGTATGTAATTATCATATAAGTGATAAATGATATGTATTGATTATGGTTTAATTTAAAATAACCAGAAATACACACTACTGATTCAAGATTTCTTTTGCGAATTTGTAGAAAACAAACGAGTCACCTATTTAAACATTGAAAAATACAAAGGTGAAGGAAAATCAACCATTGTTGCAAGAAAAGTTTATTACTTATTTTGTAGCCTCGGTTTTCAATGTTAAGGAAGACCATTGACAACTAAGGATTTTATAAAAACTGTTAATTTCTTGAAGAACAAATGGCATTGTCAAGTGAAAAACAATAAAGATTTCCCACAATCTATTTATTTTAATGCATGTTTAATAATTGGAGTAAACTCTTATAACATTTCAAGAATGTATGAGGCATGCTAACTCTATCTAATCATTAAGTCTTTTTCCACCTTTATTTGTTTTACGTTATAGGATATAGTTGTATTTGATCCTATCTGTTCGCCTCTCTACCTTATCTCTTGATAAGATGTTAACGTGGGGACAGAGAAAGCCCATAAGGTAGTTACACCATTTGTACCAGGGAAAATTTTAAGGATTCATACTTATCTTAAAGTGTAGAAACCTTGATGAATTTTATTAAATTTTAAGAATGCCAACCATAAAATGTTAGACTATATTTTTATAAAAATATTCAAATTTCTAAGGATTTTATATAGTTTATAGAAAATTTTGGCATTTTTTAGAGTAAAATACTCTTATCATATATAATTGGGGTGAATCATTTCAGAAAAATAATGGAAATTGGCGTATCTTCTTTTGGAAAAAATATATGGAAAATTTTCCCATGGGCGAAATTTAGCCCCTAAATTCCTTGATATGTACTATATATTTGTATCATTGGCGTGAATATGATGAGAAACATTAACATTAGTTTGTATTTGCTGCCAGTTGTGTTTCTCATTTGTGTTAATGTTTAAGCCATTATTATAGATGTTTGCATTTCATTAGATAACAATAGCATAATCCAAGATCACTGAGAAATACACAATCACAAGAGACA